>PVJS01016074.1:0-37977 GCA_004027185.1 Glis glis
GAGAGAGAGAGAGGGAGAGACAGAGACAGAGAGAGAGCTGAGGCTGGCCGTGAGCCCGGATCCTCCGGTCTCCGCCTCCCAAAGTACTGGGATTACAAGTGTGCGCCACCACGCCTGGCCGAATATATTAATTTTATATTGTATTCTTGGGTTTACAGTTCAGATCTAAAATGTAACTTAATGTAAATAATGTGCAAATTAAAATAAATAAACTTATAATTAGTAGCCATTACCTCCTTTCCATAGAAACAAAGCAACACTTTTAAAAAATCTCATTTGAGTTTATTATTTTCAGTAGTTAAAAACTGTAGGTTCACATTCTGGAGACCTACATTCTAGTTTTAGTTGTATGTCTTTATTTTGTGGCTTTGAAAAATGTTTAAACTCTCCTATTATCTGTTCCTTGTCTTTATGATGATGAGGAGGGGTGTGTGTGTGTGTGTGTGTGTGTGTGTGTGTGTGTGGTAGTGGGGATTGTAATTTAGGGGTATTCTACCACTGAGATACACCTCCAGCTCTTTTTATTTTGAAATAGGGTCTCACTAAGTTACTAAGAGCTAGCCTCAAACTTGTGATCCTCCTGTCTCAGCCTCCCAAGTCATGTGTCTCTGTGTCCACCAGATAAAGGGATTTGATTGCATCTGTTGTTGGCTTGTACCTTTGCATAAATCTCAATTCAGGAAGAATTGCTTTTTGAAACAAACACAATATTTTATCAATTTTGTATATATTGTATCAGGAATTGTAATATTTGCAATTATACATAAGACTTTTCCCACAATATTTGTTAATAAAGTGTTTATTTTTTTAATTGAATTCAGAATATACAATAAAGTAATATCATGATGGAATGTTGAGACTGGCTAAAATTTGTTTTTGAAATTGGTGTATTTTTGCAAATATGGTTTGTTACATAGGATTTTTTAATATTGTAGTCCTTAAACCAAGGTTTTCCCACTACAAATGGGAGAAAAGTCAGCAGTGTTTTAATCTAAACATTATTTCCCAGGCCCCCTGTGTTGGAAAGTATGACTTTTTTCATTAGCTACTTTTCTCTTCCTGATAGTAGCCATTGAAGGGTTTTACAATTTATTTAGAAAACAGCCTGTCTCACACACGCTGCCACCTGCTGGTCTTTTCTTCTTGTATTCTACTGAGCAATCATTGCACTCCTGCCCAGCAATTTCAAACAATTCATTCTTCCCTAGGAGTCAGACCCAAGAATTCAATAAGTGATTTCTAAGAGTTAGGAAATAGCAGAATTTAGGCCTTTCCAGAATTCGTTCTTGGTATTAGGTTGTGCATGTCAATACACTTAACTACCTCTAGAATTCCTTCTAGCTTAAAGATTTCTTATTTCATCATGAAATATCAAACACAGAAGGTTTTATTGTTATTTGCTTTTTAGATGTAGCACATTCATTTCCACTAGAATCCTGTGAAATAAACCCATAAGGATTATTTTACTCTGGAATGTGCTTTCATTGGTTACTATCATTGTAGTATCCAATGAGAAAGTTGAGAAATAATATTTTGGGATATCTGTAGAGTATTTACTACAATATACTCAGAAATGTTTAAGGATTTTTTAAACACTCCATTGAAAACTGTTTTGTTATCAAATTTAAACAGGCTCCTTTCAATTTCCATGAATATTATTTCTCTTGTGTAAATGGCATATTGTGAATTGTAATACTTCTATTGGGAATTTTATAGAATCTTTTATCTCTGAAGCTCATTGTTGGAAAAATATCGCCTTCCTAACCTCCCTGATATTTGGCAACATCTTAGCAGAAACTAAACCTGAAACTCAGGAAGGCTGACATTAGATCAATAACAGGAATGAAAAGAAATATCAAATTTTTCAGTCCAATCTCAGAAATTTAGCTTTACCGTGAAGATGTATTGTTGCTTTTAGCATAATATCATACATTTTTATGCAGATTATAGTTTGTACTGAATAAAAGTTCACACAATTATTATCAAATGCTTTTTGCACAGCCATTGGAAGGAAGCATTGATATAAATGTTACAGATTTGCTTAGCTTAGGGTATAGTCAATTGGATGTCTGTCCAGCCACAATGAAAGACTTAATAGTTCTGCAGTTGCCTGCCTTTGCCACTGCAGTCCTGACCATCTGCTGAACGGCTTAGCTAAAGGACTTAGTCATGTTACAGACCTATTATTTCTGCCTGGCATAAAGGTGTATTTCTGCAAAAGCAACAGTGTCTGTGTATGTTTAAACATTAAATTTAGGTTTTATATTTAACTTCTCAGTATCTGATTACTTCATTAGACACTAATCAATAAATTGTATTCTCACTAGAGTGGTATTATTTCTTCTGGAAGAAATAAATGATCTATTCAATCTGTTATTTGAAGACTAACACAATAGAAGTTCCCAGTCTATTGTGCTGCTCCTGCCAGACATTCTACTTTCAGAAAGTGGCACTTTCAGATTAAGTTGAAATATTGGCATGCTGGCTGACAATTACTGCTAATTTCATTTTTAATGAAAAAAATTTTAACTAAAATGGGATATTGATTCAATTTTGAAACTGTATTTCCTTGGAAAGGGTTTGTCTCATTTATTACAAATTAGAAGTTATTTGGCTGGCTGCTATGCCTATCAATTTCCTCTCTAAATGTTTTAAACAGAATTAATGAAATAAAAATGCTAAGTTTCATGTTGGTGATACACTTTAACAGTTATTAAGTATAAGTCTTTTACTTGAGGTTTTTGCTTTAGTAATAAATAAAATTTAAATCTCTAACATATATCTAAAAATATGAAACTATCAATATAATACATTTTAAAGTTTTATTTTTTATAAATATATATGTGGTTTTCCTCTTATTTTTTCTTTTTATTTACTTATGTTATCATATATTCTGATATTCAACATTACTTCAAAATGTGAAAGATTAAAAATGACATTCTTTAACTTTATTCTTACTTGAGTCTATGTTTATTGCTCTATAAATATATTAATCAATTTTTTAGTGATGAGTATGTTTCAACACTATAACAAATGAACTGAAACAGGATAACTTTATAAAGAAAAGACGTCTCGTTAGGTAAAAGTTTGGAAGGCTGGAAATCCAAACAGCAAGCCATAGGGTTGATTGGCAGATGGCAGAACTCAGAGATAGAGCAAGTGTGAGAGGAAGGAAACAACACATCTAGAAACAACAACCTGAGAGAAAATCGCGGGTCAGGCTAAGACTTTTATAGCAGCTTGCTTTTGTGCAAACTTATGCTAGAAGACCAGGATTCCCTTCTAGGCCCCGCCTCTTAAAGTTCTACACCATCTCCCACTGCTGCACTTGGGAACCAGGCTTCCAACACATGCCAACTTTGGTGGGCAAACTACATCCAAACCATACCAATAAATATATTAATGAATGACATTTCCCCAGAGATAGTGAATTATCCTGCCATTTGTCTATAACCCTATGCCAGAAACATAACAAAACTAAGAACCAGGAAAGAAAGCACACGGTATTATATGATATTCTGGAGAATTACTTTAGACTGAACCTTCAGGCACTGATCATGTAAAGATGCAGTGACATTTCCTTTTCAGTGAATAAATAACAAAACAGGATAATTCTTAAGCTAAATCAACAAACTCCTACCTCTCCTCTAGCCAGGTTCACCTGGGCCACCATGCCTCTGGCCAGGTTCACAGTCAGCCTCAGCAACTTAGTGAGACCCTGCTCCAAAATAAAAATTAAAATAGGGCTGGGGGTGTAGCTCAGAGGTGGAGTGTCCTTGGGTTTCATCCCAAGTACAAAAAGCAAAAACATTCTCAGGGGCCCATTCTAATTTGGATAATTGTCCACTTTTCTTTCTTGCTACATAGTGAGCCATTTCAGTCTTCAGGTTCTATTTTTATTTTGGTAATATTTTTCTATATTTTTTGATTACCCCATCCCATAATTTTTCTTTCTTTAGCAATGTTTTTCAGGGAACCAAAACTACCCTAGAAATAGTCAGGCTTTGATATTAGTCTATACTTATAGCGAGTAATCTATACTTGTAGGAAGTATATTTGCAGACCTCTAATAGGTCTGCAAACAAACATTAAGGGATAATAAGTAAAATATTTTGTGAAGCTCCCTTTTCAAGGCATCCTAGGGGCTTCCTCTTTTGATAAGTATGTTCCTCTAATTTGTTTGAGCAGAGATTAGGTTCTTCATTTACAAAAACAATTCAAAGGAGATATATCATGCTATTTTACCAGGGTTCAAATTCTTATTGGATTTTACCATGATGGAGAGTGTAATTTATTTTCACCAAAGTCCTATATCACATGTTGGAAAAAATAACAGAAGACTGGACATGCTCTTTTGTGGCCAAACAGGAACTCAAGATTAAAAATTCTACACAGCAGCTAAGCTATAGTCAAGAAATTCTCTTCCTTCCTTCCTTCCTTCCTTCCTTCCTTCCTTCCTTCCTTCCTTCTTCCCTCCCTCCCTCCCTTCCTTCCTTCCTTTTTTTGTGATACTGGGGATTGAATTCAGGGACATTATATCTCTAAGCTACATTCCCAGCCCCATTTTATTTTTTTATTTTGAAACAGGATCTCACTAAGTTGCTGAGAACCTTGCTATGTTGTGTTGCTGAGGCTGGCCTTGAACTTGCAATCTTCTTGTCTTGGCCTCCCAAGTACTGGGATTACAGGCATACAGCACCATGCCAGGCTAGAAAATCCTTTTTCAGTAATTTAATCCTTAGTTTCAAAGTGATAAACATCAGATTCAGGGCCCAGAACCACTTTCATCTCTGATATTTCCCAAATGTGGGCAAAAAGTTCAGAAGAGTATGTGTAATTATGTATTATTTAAACTTTACATTTGTAGAAATTTCAGCATATATGGAACATTCTATCAGTTCTGTTTCTTGATTTATCCTGAAATTTTCATCTTCTTGTTATTTTTCAAATTAAAGCGTGGAATTTTTTTCTCCCACCATAGCTCAGAGGCAACAACATCAGGGTTTAGGTCATGGATGGGGAGGAACCTAACAGAGGCAAGAGCTGAGTGGAGAGGTTGTTAAGAGGTGGGGGGCTGTGACGACTAAATGATATGTAAGCTTTTCATTTATTTAATAAATAAAATGTGAGTTTTTATTGTGGTTTTTGAGGAGGCCTCCAACGAATAGCATCCTTCACCTGTGTGGGGATAAAATTCTTTTTTACTAATAGAGGGCAGATTAAGCATGTATTTTTTAGGATTGTTGGCCATGAGAGCTGTATAATTCTGAAGCCCAGAATGGAAGATTTCCTGGTCTAGTGAAAGAAGCAAAAGCCCAGGGTAGACAGAGATGCAGAGGAGGAGGATATTTATTAAAATATTTTAAGAATAGAAGTAAGAGAAATAAATAGATTATGCTTTTTGAAAGATTATTCTGAAATGGGGGGGAGAGAGAAAGAGAAAGGAAGGAAGGAAGGAAGGAAGGAAGGAAGGGAAGGAGGGAGGGAGGGAGAGAGAGAGAGAGAAAGAAAGAAAGAGAAAGAAAGAAAGAAAGAAAGAAAGAAAGAAAGAAAGAAAGAAAGAAAAGAAAGATTATTCTGGTTCTGGAATGGTGTACTGTACTGGATCATTGGGGGCTGGGGTTTGGTGTAGAGAACAGATTGACAGATAGGAAGTGGGTCACTTAGGAGACTTTCCTCCCCTTATCTTAGAATTGGGAGTGACTCAACTAAGATTGCTGAAAGATTTTAAAACATATTCTTATTGGGGCACTTACAATGTAACTATAATAGGATCATGGCAATCATCAAAATTCACAATTCACGTATTTGACTTATGCTCTGCGTTTTTGCTTCAAGTATAGATTAATGTCAAAATATGATTGTTTCTAGGACAGTTTTGATTCCCTAAAAAGAAATAGTTAAAGAAAAATCATCCATGTGCCTCTGTATCCATCAGCATTCTTGCAGCTATAATCCAAAGATTGACCATGTAACTTAGAGGAAAGAAGATTTATTTTCTTCTGGTGTTGGGCTCAGTTCATGTGAGGCTGGAGACTGTGGATCTCAGGACATGGTGGCAGGAGGCAGATGGAGAGCACATGGGCTGTGCTCCTCACAGCACAGAGGCAGGAAGCAAGAGAGAGATCAGGAGGAGGAACCATATATAATCTCCAAGGCCACACCCCCAGGAACCACCTCCTCCAGACACACCCTACCAGTCTACTGAGTACCACCCAGGTAAATCCATTACAATAAATATATCCACTGCTGGGATGACAACCCTCCTGACTCCACTACATCAACCCCGAATATTAATAAATGAGTTCTTTAGGGGACATTTTATATCTAACTATAACAACCTCAGAGTACTGGATAAACAAATAACTGAAAAGGATCATAATAAAACATATTAATGTAGCAAATATTTTTAATCCTCCCCCTTTTTTTGTGGGGCTGGGGTTGAACCCAGGGGCATTCTACCTCAGAGCTACTCCCCAGCCCTTCTTACTTTTTGTTTTCCAAAAGGGTCTTAGGTTGTTGAGAGTCTTTCTAGGTTGCTGAGGCCTCTAACCTGAATCCTCCTGTTTCAGCCTCCTAAGTACTGGGATTACAGGTGCAGGCCACCACACCCTGCTACTTTTAATCCTTATGTTGACAATCATAGAGGGTTGACACTTGAGTTGTCCTTCATCTGATGTGACATTCTTTGTAAAGAACCTTCAGTTTAATTATTGCCTGCTATTATGACACCTATCAGCAGACATTGATGGGGACCTCACATTGGAAACATTATATACATGCCAACATTTATTTTTTTCCAGAGAAAGCATTTCAAATACTATTTCAGTCATTAAAAGAGGAGCCAGGATTTAAGATACTCAAGCCAATTATTATTTGTGTGTTAATACATACTCACTATTTTCATGAAAGCATTTTCTATATTAACTAAACAATATAGAAAAATAGGAAAATATAAAGAATAAAACCCCAACATGCCTAAGTTTCACAACCAACAAATAACCAAATTTCATAATATCACTTCAGCCATTTTTCTATTCCTGTGTTCAGATGGGTTTTATGAAAAATACTTTTACAAAACTAGATTGCCGTATACAGTCATATTTAAACATTAATTTTAGTTACATTTAATGGAAGTAAATTTTCTATGAAATTAAAAGGAATTGCTGAATTACCTGAAGCAAAAGACTTCAGATAAATGTTCCTCTACTGCAAGAGATTGTTTAAATCTTTAAATATCTCTCTAAAGCTAGAAATGTCTATAAGTTTAGAGCATCCATTTATTTATTTGTTTATATTTATTAACATTTTCCACTTTAGAAAATGCCAAAACAACATGAAGAAATTAATTGGAAGGTTTATACTTTCTCTTATTTCCCTGCTTGGGCATATGTGTACCTCACCTTTTTCTGACTGAATTGCTTATGATTTTTAAAATGATCCTTATAATTTTGTGACTTTCCCTAAAGATATTTTTGAGTTACTCATTTTGCATCAGATTTTCATATCAAATTTCCCAAGGACCCATTCTAATTTGGATAATTGTCCACTTTTATTTCTTGGAACCTAGTAAACCACTTTAGTTTTCAGGTTCAATTTTTATTTTGGTTTTATTCTATATTTTTGCCCCCATTCCATCTGTTTTGAACATAAATTATTTATCAGAACACTATCTCTCTTTCATTTCTATTATCCTCTTGGTAATTGCTATTTTATTTTGTATGATATCTTTATGCTTGGGTTTTTGTCCCTTAGCCTTATTTTTCTGTTTCTTTTTGAACTCTGTTAGCTTATGCATTCATCTTAAAAGACATATTATGCCGTTTGAATTGTTTTTTAATCATACTGAAAGATTTGCCTAATCTTTTTGCCTCTTTCTGTCTCTCTAACATTTTTCAAGCTTTTATGCTTAAAATAATCCCTTTCTGTTTATTGCTCTTTTTTTGTGGTACTGGGGATTGAACCCAGGGGCATTCTACCTCTGACCTAAACCCCCAGCCGTATTTTATTTTTATTTTGAAACAGCGTCCTCACTAGGTTGATGTGAGTCTCACTACTTGCTGATACTGTCCTCGAACCTGCAATCCTCCATCTCAGCCTCCCAAGTATTGGGATTACAGGCATGTGGCACCATGCTTGGCTATTACTCATTTTTTTTTTTATGAGACCAGTCATCTGCTGAAAAGAATGAAGGAATGTGTAGAGGAAGGGGGTGCTGAAGAGACTCACACATCTCTAAGTAAGACTTAGCGCTGTTCCTTTGACCAAAAGAAGAACTTGGTTGTGTTCCCACTGTGTGCATATGAACCATGGTTTATATATCTCTCTCCTTTGTTCTGTCTAGCTTGCAGTGATGTCCTCATAGTATATCCTCAAATAGTTTTCAAAATGTGTATTTGTGTGTGTGGTACCGATACTTGAATCCAGGGGCACTCTACCTCTGAACTACACCCCAGCCCTTTTTATTTTGAAACAGGGTCTTGCTAAGTTGCTGAGGGTCTCACTAAATTACTGAGTCTGGCGTCAAACTTGAGATCCTTCTCTTTCAGCCTCCAAAGTACTGGGGTTATAGGTATATATCACCACACACAGAAAAATGAACATCTTTTTAAGAAAACTGGCAATGCCAAAGAAGATAAGATTTTACACAAATGACTCTTGACTTTTAATTTCAAACATATACACACACTCAACTGTATATTTAGTTCACGAGAATGTTGGGTGGAAGAAATAGTGGTATTTGAGGTAGACCTCAATGTATTTCCTAATTATTTAATATTTATAAATGCAGAGTCATCCAAATTGTGGCACAGAGGCTGAGAGTGGTGATGCCTCTGGATGGCTCTGTCTCCTCTCCAGAGCTTGACTTCTAGCTTCCTATACCTTGCAGTTAATGAAGTCACAGGGCTGAGGGCACAGTGCCTGGCAACACATACATCACTCTTAATTCCCAGAGAGCCTAACATCCTCAGAGCTGTCAAGACAAACTAGTAATGATTCCACTTCTACCAGGTTGATCTGCAACTTGATGGATGTCTTCCAGGTCATGATAGGAAGCCAGGGATGGGGTTTCACGTGTCCCCTCCTGAATGGTCAAGCGTCCCAGAATTGTTGTGACATTCTTTCTTTTAAAGGATGTTTGTTTAGGGAGGTTACATTCTTCTGTTTATATTTATTTTCCTTTATTTTCCCAATTGTCAATATTTTGGGGGAAATGTGATTAGAGAAGCAACATGCTATGAGATAAAGAGTCTAACAGGTGGCTTCTCTGGGAAACTATTACTGACAGCTTTATAAGGAAGAGAAATTTATTTTTCTTTCCTGCCAATCAAAGCAATACGTGTCAGTTGTGGAAAATTTTGTCAGTACCAGAATAAAAAAGGGAGAAAATTGTATTCATCCATTATCTCCCTCTTTGGCAAAAGCTACTTTAACATTTTGGTATGTTTCTTCTCAGCCTATATCTATGGGCATATGTCTTATACACTGAGATTATGCTGTCTATGAAACTCAATTCTGGCTTTTTTGTTGAACACTACATTATAAACATCTTTCCACATAACATGCTCTTAGGAAACACAATTTTAATCACTAACAATCTAAATAAATGGATATACCATAACACATTCGATTCCCCTATTGTTGGATATTTATGTTGCATCTACATTTTGTCTATTATAAATAATGTTGCAATAAAAAGCGGGGAGCATAAATATTTGCCTGAGTTTTGTGGGTTTTTTTCCCTTAAGGCAGATTTCTGACTTACTGGCTCAAGGAGTATAAATATTTTAAGCTATTCTGGCAAATATTTATTATTCAGGATTGACACACATTTATTCCAACTTTCTAACTTGTCTTTATGATTTAGCATTTGTTATTAGAAGGATTTGTGTGTCTCTAAAATGTCACTAGACTCCCAGATATGGGGCAGTTCATCAGAACTAGAGATCTGTGTGTAGATGTATGTATGTTTGTACGTGATGAGTAAACCAGTGTTCATAAAACTGTTTTTCATTAGTTCTTGAGGAAGCATGTGCTGAGGGGCAAAAATGTTTATGTTCAAATAAATATAGGGAACCCTGATCTAAGTGTTGTGACATTTGCCCTGTTTATCTACTGGCCTCGAAAGAGCATAAGTGAATTGTATGGAACTGACATAGACTCTCTGGTTCAGTTTCTGCAAGTGCCGTGGGGCTGGAACCCAAAATGTTCCTTCAAAGGGGGCATGCTTTGTGGAATCCATGGGAAGTTGGATGGCAAATAAAAATTTTGATGCTCTGGCTCATTTTGTATGGGAAAATAATGATAGGAATGGAGGTATGTTTGAAGGCTGCTACATGTCTTTCAGGTCAGAGTGGAATGTGGGCCACTGAAACTAATTGGATCAAATCCTAAGGGCACCAGCATGGTGGTACATACCTGTAATCCCAATACTTGGGAAGCTGAAGCAGGAAGATCATAATTTCCAGGCTAGCCACAGTAATTTAGTGAGGCCCTCAGCAACTTAGTGAGACTGTTCCAGAAAGAAAAAAAAAATAGGGCTGGGGATATAACTTAAGAGCTAGAATGCCTCTGGGTTCAATTCCAGTACCACAAAAACAAACAAACAAAAAACAACAATTAAAACAACAAAACCCAAACAAACAACACAGCAAAAATTTGAAGGGCCTGGGTGCCCAAACTGAGGTGCACAGATTGTGTGTTTTTCACATAATAGTTTGGAAAAAGTGATAATCCCACCTGAAGTAGGACAAATACTAATCTGTGATTTCCAAATCATGTTTTCACATGTAGTAAAAGGGATGTGTGTCCTAAACAGACAGTAGAGAAGATCATGTATATTGGTGTTATTTAAAGAAGTTTTTATCATTTGGTAATATTCTTACCTCTCTTTGTTTCTCTGAAATGGTGCATTTCTTTATGCTTTGATGTAGGTGTATCTATGTCTGTATTATGGGTCGATGGTTACAGAAGGTGGGTGTTAACAACTATAGTATCCTTGCTTCTTTCCTCAGGGAAACAATGGAAGCACAGTTTTTGGATATTTACAAAAGCCTTACACGGATGGTAGCTGTCAAGAAATGAAGGACATTATTATTTATCCAGAAAATCTATTAAATACTTGTGATGCATATGACTATATACTTCCTGAAAAGAAGTGAAAAATATTTGTTAAATAATTCAGTGTAATATCCTTTTATAAAAGCTATCATAAAAATCAACCAGACATTTGTTTTAATCAGCAACACTGATTACCTTCTTACTTATTTGTAAGACATTTGCGTTAGCTACAGAAACTAAAAAATATTTTCTTCCTTTTTTTGTGTTGCCATATTAGTTTCTAGGTAGTTCAAGCATTAGGAAATAACAAGGAGGTTAATGGATATTTCACAAAGATGGAAAAACTACAGTTGAGATAATGATAATTTCTCAGAGAAAAATGATAGGGAATGAAATTACATTCAATCTTTTCTCTTCACTGGGATAAGACTTGTTTCCCTTTCATTTCTACTTTTTGTTCCTAGCTATGCTCTTTGGAAATATAAAGAATAGGTCTAGGCTGAGTATGGTGGATCAAGCCTCTAATCCCAGTACTTGGGAGTCTCAGACAGTAGGATTGAAAGTTTGAGACCAACCTTAGCAACTTAGTAAGACTCAGCAACCTAGCGAGACCCTGTTTCAAAACAAAGAATAAAAAGGACTGGGGGTGTAGCTCAGAGGTAGAATTCCCTGGGGTTTCATCCCCAGTAATTCCCCAGTAACTAACACACACACACACACACACACACACACACACACACACACATGAATAGGTCTAATTCTTCTCCCAGTAATAGTCCTTTATCTATTTGAGGATAGTTTCATTCTTAACCAAAGTGCATAGAGCTGTCTATTTATTCAAAACATTTCTTTTGATACCATGTACACACACGTATAACATTTGTCATGCATATTTATCCTTAGATGCATTTTTACACTTCATGCTATTAGACAAATGATATTATTTTAGATAAGTATCTTGGAAATAACTCTTATGCCTGAATCAAGTCTTCCCTTTTGGCCTTTTTTGATAAGTAGAAGAACATAGATGTGTATGCATCTATTTCCACCAATTTTTCTGGGTCAAGGTGAAATTACAGGAGTCAGGAGTAGACATTCTCCTAAAGGTCCTTCGTTTTCTGGTGGCCCCTTCAGAAGCCAAACAATTAGCCTCCCATTCCAGTCCAGAGGGAGGCATTGGTTCACTGGAGTCTCTTTTGGAATTTGAATACTAGCAGTGCTTAACAACATTACTGCCTCACCTGAGTTTATCTATTTTTATAAATGTTGGAATATCCAGCTTAGAGATGAATTTCAAGGCATGCTTCTTAAAAAATCATTCTACAGAGTGAACAGTACAGTTTCCTGAGACACAGACAAAAACTACCACTTATTTTTGGAAGCTCAGCACCATCAAATGGTGCCAAACCCTCCTCTCATCTATCTACTGCCCTTATTTTGTAATACTAAACTCATTTAAAATTTTTGGACCTCTCTGGTCTTTATAAAGCTGCAACTAATGCTGATTTTAGGACAGGTAGTATTTAAAGGAAATGTGATCTCCTAACAGCTCTTTGAAGTTAAATAATGTATGTAAGGCACAGGGATTGTTTTTAAATAATTTATATGGTAATATTCCAAAGGAAGAAGGTCGTTTGAAATCAGAAGCAGAGGTCAATGATAGCTCAGACACCTGTGAATTTAAAAATGATTGAGGAATTACTGAGAAAACGCACACTTACATTCTTAAAAATGGAACTTGGAGAATCAATTGTTTTAGGTCAATTTTATGCGATTGTAATTATCATTGTAATTTTATATATCACACTTAAATGCAAACATTTAGTTGGGCTAAATATATACCACAACTTTAAAAGAACACAATTAGCTGGGCGTGGTGGCGCACGCTTATAATCCCAGTACTTTGGGAAGCGGAGACCGGAGGATCCGGGTTCACGGCCAGCCTCAGCTCTCTCTCTCTCTCTCCCTGTCTCTCTCTCTCTACTTAGTGAGGCCCTCCGCAACTTCGTGAGACCCGGTTTCAAAATAAAGTATAAAAAATAGGGCCGGGGATGTAGCGCGGAGGTAGAACGCCCCTGGGTTCAATCCCCGGTACCGCAAAAATAAATAAATAAATAAAAGAACACAATTATGTAAGGAGGGTATTGATGTAACCTTGTAGCATTGATGGTGATTTCCTCATCAACTCTTGGATACATGGTCCTTGATGGTAAATTAATTCTCCCACTCATGGGAATTGTGAAAAGACTCCCCAAGATATGTTGGCCCTGCTCCTAGAACTCTGGGAATCATGGGAGAGGCAAGGTGGAAAGAGGTCAGGACCCAGGACCATGGAGCCAGACTACTTGGTTTTCAAGCCTCGTTCAGCCCCTTATTAGTTGTAAGTCTTGGTGCAACTAACAGGCTCACATTTATCAATAAAATAGCACTAGTAATGGTTCCTGTCTTGCAGTATCTTGACATGAGTAGATGAATTGATATTCATTAATTAGTTGGAGGGTTGCCTGCAGTTAGTGCTACATAGATATTTTCCAAATAAAATCAAATGAGGAAGCCAAGGGAATCTTCCCTCTTTGAAAACTCTTTGAATGTGATGACCTGGGACGTCCATGTGCTAAAGACTTTTTCTAATTTTATATTTAAATATCCAGGTGCGATTTTGTATTGTAGCTTAGCTTTTCCTCACCAAGTTACATCCCCTGGGATAAAGTCCCACTCCAGGTCTCATCAGTGCATCAAGGAAGAAACTGACACAAAAGAGAATCCCTGGGCAGAGATGAAGTTCTATATCTAGCCTACAGGCCCTCTTCTACGTGCCTGAAAAGAATAACTTTATGTCTGTTGAATATTTGGGGGTACAGGATATTTTATAGTGCCAACATCCAGTTGATAATTTTTTAATTGATTATTTGATTAAATCAAATAACTAAATTGACTTGGTAATGTGGGTAATATACAGAGAACTAATCTCAGGGGATGAATTATAATCTACCCAATAATAGTGCTAGAAATAAATTTAAGAAGTTCTGAATCGAAGCCTGTTTTGCATTTCGAGAGTAGTGACCTACATTTTCAGATTTTGGAGTTTATAATTATTTTGATCAATAATAAAGATATAAAATTTTAGCAATATATGGATAGAATATAGGGGGAAATGTATCTTGCAAGTTCAAGGTATAAGGAAAAACTATTGGAACCTTGTATATTTAGTAACTTTTACATAGTCTACTGCCTTTAAATTACATTGCAAAATAATATAAAAGCACATGCACTTCAAAGAGTTCTCTAACCAGTAGTTGAAGAAGTAAGCTTCTTTGTTACTACTTTGTAGGTAAGGATTTTTTTTTCTCTTCAAAGGTCTAAGTAGACCCACCAAAATTTAAGCATATTTTATCAGCTTTGTGAAACACTATATTCCAAGGAATGAATGAGGTCAGAAGGGGGGGGGGCAGAAAAGAAAACAAACAAAGTAACCAACAACAAAATGAAAACAAACCCAAACAAGCTGAAGACCAATAATAAAATTAAATTCATTTGATTTAGTTGTGCTATCATTGACAATGATAATTCAAGGAATGACAAAGTAAAAATTAGGAAACCAGAAAAAGTTAATAGACTATAGCTCTGGCTCTGAAAAAAAAAAAGTCTTCTAGTGCAATCAGGGAGGCGGGCAAATTAATAGTATCATGCCTTACATACTGTGAAAAAGCTATACACTAGGTACTATGAGAAGAAAAATGACCAAGTCTAAGAGCTGTTACAGAGGACACAGAATTTGAGCTGGGTCATAGAAAATACGGTTGGTAAAGTAGAGTGGGGTGAGAGTATAAATGGCCATGTTTTTCCTACAAAAGGGTTTGGAACTTTCCCTGTAGGTAACGGGAAGGCCAAAGAAGTTTTTTTTTTTTCCATGTAGGGATTTATGTTTTAGAAAGAAAATCCTAGATGTAGAGATTTAATTTGTATTATCCCTATAATGTTTCCCAGCCATTTAAAGTATTCATGCTTATAAACTATTTTTCATATTTAAACTGCCAAAGAGAATGATAGGGTGTATTTTGGCAGACTGCATTTTAAAAAGACCATTTTTCATCTTTGCAAATATTGTTTTTCTCTGCATAATATTAAAAAATAATTTTGGTAGTTTTTTAATTTAAAAATTATGTTTACAATAAGTAAGTTCAGATAACAAAGGAACTAAGAATATATATATATATATATTATATTATATTACATATATTACTTTAAAGGACTTGCTTTTTTTCTATAAGGAGAAAGTACTATTTGTCAGATCTCTTATAACTGGAATATATGAAAGATGACAATTTATCTCCTCCCTAATAATTGTGGTACTAAAACCGGATGCTTCTGCCTGTATCATTTGGTTCTAGCAATCCAGGGCCAATGGTAGAAGCACAAATTCCTTTGTCAAGATGACGTTACAAGTTTTGGTTCAAAAGTAGGGAGTTAGACTTCATTATGTTTTATCCTATCTCTTTTGTCTAAGTTTTACTTATGACAGAACACCATCGTTTTGTATCCTAAGTAATTCTTCCTCCACAGCTATGCAACAGAGCAAGAGCAACAGAGATATAGCTCACTTTTTTTTTATATTCCTGGTATTTCATTTCATGATGCCTATGTCAGAATTTTTTTTTTTTTTGCGGAACTGGGAAGTTCATTTAAAGCTATTCAGAAGCTGGTAATCCTGTTAGAAGCTATCACCTACAATTTATAGAGCAAATATTTAAAGCAACTACCTTTTTGAATAATACCATCTATAGATTTCTTAATTATAGACTATCAGGGTATCATAACAAAAGTTTAATAAATGTCTCATGATTCAGATGTAGAATATGAATTGGAAAATGCAAAAGGAAAGGTAATTGGTGAATTACTGCCCCCCTGCATTTTTCATTAACCTTTTCAAGGTATAATAGCATGCATAATAAAATCCATTCATTTTAGGTTCATAGTTTGGTGAGTTGAAAAATGGATTAATTTAAAAGTAACTTAGAAAATGTATGTATCACCCTAAAGCATACTGTTTTGTTCCTTTTTTTTTTGCGGAACTGGAGATTGAACCCAGGGGCGTTTTACCTCTGAGCTACACCCCCGGCCCTATTTTTTATACTTTACTTTGAAATTGGGTCTCACGAAGTTGCGGAGGGCCTTACTAAGTAGCTGAGGCTGGCCACGAACCCGGATCCTCTGGTCTCCGCCTCCCAAATACTGGGATTATAAGCGTGCGCCACCATGCCCGGCTGTTTTGTTCCTTTTCAACGACACTCCTACCTTCAACTCTAGGTAACCACTGATAACTAATCACTATAGATTATATTTTCCTTTTTGCCAAAGAGTATGCATTCACAGAATACATTCATAGAATGCATACTCTTTGGTATCTAGCATTTTCACTCAGCATAATGGTTTCAAGATTCACCCATGTTGTGTAAATTAATAATTTGTCCCCATTTCTGTTTGGGTATTATGAATATACCAATGTTTGTTTACCCTTTCACCTATTTGTGGATATTTGGGTTAAGTTTCCTAGTACAGATAAAGGTGCTACGAGTGTGCATAATTAATTCTGTGTGTGTACACATGGTTTCATTTTTCTTGAGTGAATATCTATGGATGGAATTGCTATGTCATCTGGTAAGCATTTGTTTACTTTTTGTAAGAAACTGCTAAATTGTTATTTAAAAGAATTGTACCATTTTTCACTTTTAGCAATGTCTGAGATTTCCCCTGTCATATTCTTCACAATATTTGCAATTATCAGTATTTTTACTGTTAGTCATGCTAATACATAGGGGCTTTTAGTTTATCTGTTGGCAAGTGGGTTGAGAATGTTTCCAGATGCTTATTAGTCATCCCTATAGCCTAGTTTTCAACTAGGTTGATACACACACATATATATTAATACATGTTTCTGCCAATATACTGAATAACATCATTGCCTTTGTAATGGTAACCCAACCTTACATTTCTGGAATGAACTGTATTTAGTCATGATTTTATACTTATTATTACAATCTTATGTGCATATATTTTTAAAGACACTCTCATCTATGTTTGTGAGATAGAATAATCTGAAGTTTTATTATCTTACAATCTCTTTTTATTTTTGTTACTGTATTAACTCTGGCATTGAGTTTAAAGTAGCCTTTAATCTATGTTGACTTTAGACCTATTATTAAGGCAAATCCCTTCTGGAGTTTCTGCTGAATGCCCAGTTGTTCAGTGATGACTCCACTGTTCCTTTAGTCAAAACTCAATGTCCCCTCGCCCCATGTGAACTCTTGTTCTGCATTGTGGCTTTGCATTCAGCAAGAGCGAAGGTGGCTTCACTCTTTGTCTCTGCAGTGCTTTCCTGTGCCTTACTGCTCTCTCTCGTCTGTCTTCTAACTCTTCAAGACATCTATGCTTTGCTTCTCATCCTTCTCTCTGCACCAGGGCCTGGGTACTGCCTACAGTGAAGGGTCAGAAAGATTGCAGGGGCCACTTTATTTGCTTATTTTTTCAGGGCTTAGCATCCTGTGCTTCCTGTGGTCTAATGTCTGAACATAGTTTTTAAAGGCATTTCATCCAGTTTTCTAATTGTTTACTGTGAGAGAGTCAGTCCCTTCTTCCTTTACCCTCCTATGGTCAAAAGCAGAATCCCTGTGCCTTACTTTTTGTCGTTTAAAACTGACTGAGTTAAGCACAGTGTTTGATCCTGTACCCTTTGGATAGAGTGAATGAAATGATGCATGATTGGATGAGTTGCTAGATCTTTTTCTATTTGTAGAGTAATATGTGCCATCTTATTTGAAAGAAACTATAAATAGGCATCCATTCATCAATTGGACAGTCACTGAATCTAAAATCAATTTGATCAAATGACATTTTAAAACATGACTGGGATCCCTTAAAAGCTGACTGTTTACTTAAAGATGTAAATATTGTATATAATTGATGAAAGTGTTTCTGGCTCATACTTTTAAAAATTGAATTAGACTTATTTAACCACTGTTTTTTCTACCCTCAGAAATAGTGCTTGAATAAAAACCAGAAAAATTCCTAAGTTATTTGGATATATACAGCATGATTTTATGTAATTTTAGCAGCAGGCCTAAATTAGGAATGGAGAAGACTCGGGCCGATATTCCTTAGAGGAAGAGCACTGCTGTTTTGTGATATGGGATCAGAATAGCAAAATTTAAGTGGATTCAAGTGAATATTACCAAGATGATACTGATGCTCCACATCAAGAGGGTGTATGCTTCACAATCATGTTTGAATCATGATGAGAACTTGCATTACTCACCCACACTATTTAATTTACTCCCTCTTGTGAATATAAAAATACAGGAATAGAATGATTGCTTGAAGTTAGAGTTTAGCTTATAAACATAATTACTGAAGCAAGCTAGTTATTTAGAGAGTCAGACTGTTGGTTTGGGGCTCTGGTCAACAGAATATACCAACCATAGTCATTTTGTGTATTCCTGACATTGAGGTATAGTGGGAATATAGTTTGAAAATTATTAATATGCTTTTCTCTTTTGCCTTTTTAAATGTAAGACCTTTGCCCTAGTTTCCCAAAGGTAGACATTGTCTGGAATCATTTTAGGAACTGATAATGTAGAATACAAAGAGAAAGGCTTAGTTAATATTCATCTTCTAACATGAAAATAAAATTAGGCCACATTAGCTTTATACATCTTATTATAACTTTAAAAGACGGTTGTCGAAATTCTTTTATTCCTTCCTTTAGCCTATTAAAGCTAAGTGTGAAGACCTCTGTTCAATGTTTTCTTCAACAGTGGAAAAAGATATTCCTTTCTATGACCGGCCTTCTGAAATAGGGGGAGGATATGACATAAGGGAAATGAAAGAGGCTCTCTTCCCACCAAGGCTGGTTCAGGGATTTGCATGAAGAAGGTTGGAGAGATAAGAAGACATCAGAGTGTTTGGGTGCATGTGTCCCAGTTTCCCTCTGGGGCCTTGGTCAGGGTTAAACAAGGGGGTTCAGCTACAGTTAGGATTCTTGACTTATTATTTGGGTCTCTAAGAGGAGTCTACCCGTATTAATGTTGGCAGTGTACCACAAATCAGATGAATGCCTTAAAATTTACATTTCTTGAACTGAGAGAAGACATTGCAAAGGACAAGGAGGTCCCAACAGCACATGCTGGGGTGGGCAGCTCATTCAGGGGCCAGATAGAAAGAGAGTTATAGACTCAGCAAGAGCTGAAAGCAGGCTGAGTTGATAATAGTGGGATGACTGATGACCCCTGTAAGGGCTTCTAGAGTTAAAATACCAAGTCACAAATTATCAGCTCTAAGCTGCAGCAAAGGAGGCAAGCAGAGCCCATAATGTTCTGGTCAACAAAAGCCATTGTTTGAAAGAATGGTGGACAACAGGGTGCACATACTGCAGATTTGCATGAAATTATTTCCACCAATGACAGGAAGACAGCAATGGCCACCAGGACATGTGTGCTGTGCACTCTGCCCTTCTCTACTCATGCAGATTCCTTAGAGAGGAAGTTAGAGAGAGGGAAAGAATATTAGAAACACTGAACATTTTACTTCAGAGAAAATGAACCATATTCAGATCAGGATACTCTTTAATCTGGACTGGGTAATTAATTATTTTTTGTTCCTCATCCATTAGAGGGCAAAACACATGGATTATTTGAAGATAGACATTTGAAGATATTATTTGAAGATAAGCTTCATTTCCTCTGAATGTTTAACTTGAATTAAATGAAATCATATTGATTCATGGTTTATAATATAATATAAATTTCAGACAAATATATTAGTTTCATTGAAAACATATTTTTTTTTTTTGCGGTACCAGGAATTGAACCCAGGGGCAATCTGCGTCCGAGCTACATCCTCGGCCCTATTTTTTATTCTTTAATTTGAAACAGGGTCTCACTAAGTTGCGGAGGCCTCACTAAGTAGCTGAGGCTGGCCGCGAACCAGGATCCTCAGGTCTCAACCTCCCAGGTACTGGGATTACAAGCATGTACCACCACATCCGGCTTGAAAACGTAAATTTAAAATACACAAAATTTACAGCAACACAATGCACAACAGCCAAACTAGAGAAAAAACCCGAGTGTTTGTCAATAGATCAACAGATAATGAAAATGTGGTATATATACACAATGGAATTTTACTTAGTCATGAAAAAGAACAAAATTATGTCACTTGCAGGAAAATGGATGGAACTAGAGAATATTATGCTGAGATCAACCAGTCTCAGAAAGTCAAGGGTCAAATGTTTTCTCTCAGATGTGAAAGCTAGAAAGAAAATAGGAAACAAAATGGATTTTAGATAATCAGGAAAGAGACCAGTAAAAGAGTGGAAGGAGAAAAGGGGAGGGAACTGAGGGGGGATAATTGATAAAAGAAACAGTTCAAATTATGCTGTGCTCATGTGTGAAGGAACTACTACCAATCTCACTTCTACAAGTGACTTTGGATTTTTGAATCCATTTCTTCATCTGTGGAAATGTGGACAATACCTAAATCACGGTGCTTTCGAGGGTTAAGTGAAAGAGAAAGTGCTGAGTTGAAAGCCAGTTGCCTGGCTCACAGTGTAACCCCGCTCGCTCCATTTCCTTTCTCTTCATAATTACCTTTCATTTCCTTTGACTCCACAAGCTTCTTTTAAAAATGATCTTGTTCTAGATAAAGCCTTCCTTTTCTATTATTACTTTGTATCGCACCCTTCCAATTCCTGTTATGTTAAAAATTCAGAAAGGGCTATTGTAAACAAATGCTTCTAAAAGGAACCACTAACCTGGGTACTTAATTCAACTGCCTTAGATTTAAGTAAATGTAATATTTACACTTTTTATAAGCTCTACCTTAAACCAAAAATATATTATGCTATTTCTCATAGTATAGTAGTTAAAATGATTGCATGTACTAGAGACTGTGTTATAGACATCACATTTTCTTAGCATCTGTGAAATGCTTATTATATTGTGTTGGCTATTTTGTGTTTTAACTATATCGTGTAGAAGGGAGTTAGACACAGTAATTTAGCCATGTGGCTCATGTAACACTGACAGGGCTGGGAAACCTGAGCTCAGCTGTTCTAGTGTTTGCTTTACGTCTTCTTAGCTCTCGGGCTAAGGGGATGGTGAGGAGTGATGCACATATGGAATTAATAAATTTGTTGAGTTCAGATAATAATTAATGAGATGATGTAACTCCTCATAATCAAGTTCTCTGATGGAAATAAGAATCCACCTGCATTCTGAACACCTGTATATTAATCCATAAATTGTAAAAAAACGTATTTCCTAAGATTTTGCAGATTGGGTTTGGAACATGGGAACTTGCCAACAAATGTAATAGTCAGTTTATAGCTAAATATGCAAGGTAGGAGGTTGGGTTATGAATGGACAAGGAGAGACCAATATATGCACACATGCACATATAACACACACACACACACACACACACACACACACACACACACACTTGTTCTCTCTTTCTCTTTCTCTCTGTGTCTCGGTCTCTCCTTCTAAGAATATAGAAACTAAAGAAAGCAGGATAGTTATACAGAGCAGAAACAGATGGAGTAGTTTTCATAGACTTTTCTCTTGCTCTTCCTGCTTGTGGCACTCCTTAGGATCTGGCTGGGGTTAGGAAAGATGCTGACGTTTTGTTATTCTCTGCTCTTTTCTACTTAGGTTTATATCTCATTATGAATACGAATCATCTATGTACTTCTGTTTAAAGAATTGTTTAAGCGTATCAGACTCTCCTGGTTCATGAACCAAATTCAGAACTATCAATGTTAACTGGGTAGGAAAAGAGAGTCAATGCCTGAATGTTTCTGAAAAGTATCTCTGCACGTGCCTTCTAAATGTCTCAGAATATCTTCCTCTCCAAACTGTCACTAGTTACTCACTAAAGTCTCACTTTTCTTTTTTTAATTACTGTATTAGTCATTTCAGAGATAATTAATCATCCAGCCAAAAATGTTGTGCTCTCCTTTAAACATTAGTAGTCTGATGGAAATATCCAGCCAGAGCGATATTTCTACTTCTTGCATCTATATGGATCTGAGAGATTGGTTCTCACCAATGAACATGAGGAGGAATGAATTCTCACTTTCCCATTTTGGCAGCGTGATACAGGTGAACACAGCCAGGTGCTCCACCAACTTGGAAACCAGGTGTTAGATGGCAGAGCCATGCAGTGAAAAGAGTCTTGAGTTTCTGAACCAACTCTTAGCAGAGAAAATCCATCAGGAATACACGTCTTGGATTTTACGCGAGGAAGTAGTAAACTTGTATTGTGCTTGAATATTATAATTTCTAACTTATTCTTTGTCTTTAGAGCGTAAAATTGGAGTGTGCTTCAGCTGAAATATCCTATTTAACATCCTGCTACTCATTCGGTCATCAAATATTTATAGAGAACTTACCCCACCCTCTTCCCACATATATTTACGTACGTAATATTTACAGAGGACTTACTATGCCAGGCACTGAGGAAACAAGGAAAAGAATGGCCTCAAGGACAGCGCCCTGCCTTGCTCTCCAAAAATCTTCCTTATGATGAATTTCGGGTGTGATTTTCATTGTATGGTCTATCGATAGCTAATGTCTTCCAAAACCTTGCTTTCTTGTTATAATAATCAATCCTATAATATAATCTCCAACCAATTCTTTTGCTTAATTATCACTGCTATAAATGACTTCTAAATTTGTTTCTCTTGTCTCCACCTCTCACCTATGTTCTAAGTTTTCATTTGACTTATTTACAGGACATTTAGAATGTCTATCATTATGTTAAGTTCAATTTGGAGGCATTATAGAGTTATGAGGACTAAACATAACAAAAGTTAAATTTGTGATTAAAGTTAAATTTTCTATACAAGATGACTATCGATTGAACAACCACTAAAGTAATTATCTTGTCACTACACTGTGTTGTTTCTATTAAAATTTTTTTTCTAAAAGGAAATGCGGAGTGCATGCTGAGTTTCAGCCAAAGTGAATTTATTTGTGTGTCTGTGCTACATAAATAAGCTAGCAATGAACTTCTACATACTCTATGGAGAGTTGTAGCTTCAGTAATTTGAAGGCTTTTTAACCTTTATCTTTATTCTGACATGAAATTTTAAAGTACCTCTTCACCAAGGAGACCTTTATAAAAGTGTTTGCTAACCTAAATCCCTTTCCAGGCTTTTAATCGATCCAGGGCATAAGAGCAAGGGTCCTAGTCTGTTGGAAGAGCTGATGACCTAGTTGTCAGGAGTTCTATTTGCAAGTGGGTCCCAGAAGATTGTGTGAAAGAGAAAGACACACACTGGAGCCAGACAATTGTTGCCTCCACTGACCGTGTACTAAAACCCTTATGTGCCAGATAACAGGAGCTGCATCTTAATATCTCCAGCTGTGTCAGGACTACATTGACAGAAAACAGTCAAGTTACTCAAATTTGTGGGGTACTCTGGTTGGAGATAAATGTGGAGAAAAAATTTTAGGTGTAACAATGAAGTGTCTCTCAACCTCTGACTCAGTCCCAGAGAGTCGGTACCAGATCTGCAGAGGAAGACAGGATAAGGCAAACTAAAAGAGTCAAATGAAAATGATGTATGACTACCGGCATGTTAGAAACGGAGAATAGGAGGCTTCTCGGTTTTATGACTCTGTATATTTCATCCATATAAACATCCTTCAGCAGTAGTTCTATTAGAGGAGAAACTGGGGCCACAGCAATAGTGATGTGGCAGGAAGGGCAGTATAGATAGGGTGGCAGTGGATGGAGTAGGGGTGGTGTTTGGGACAGGGTCAAAAGAAAAAAAGGTATGCTGACCTAACATTTACAGACTCATGTGCTTCTAGGGGGCTGAGACAGACACTACTTTCTTGTTTATACCCCTAAAGCCTTTGATCAAATCTCTAAGCTTATGTCTGTTTTCATTCAGACTACTAACTACCTTTGTCTCTGGCCCTTTAAAACGAGTAGATAGGCTGAGAGGCAAAAGGGATATAAAGATTCTCAATTTCTAGCTCCCTTTATATTTTTAAGATGACACCTAGAATTTTCCTGAGATCGGGAGCACTTTGTCCCTGGATGACTAGCACCTGCCTTGATGTGGGGACAGCAGCGAGAGGCAGGGCAAAGAGAATGCTGAGCCCCGCAGTGCAGGCTGTTAGGGTTACTTCCTCAGGAAGAATTTCAGGGCGTTAGAGGCAGCTGGAGTTGCTTAGGAAATGAGCTCCTCTGTCAAGTGGTTGCTAAGGCCATGCCTCATTAAAGAATAGGAAATACATGCCTTACGGGAGTTCATATTTTCTTGTGGGCTATGAAAGAGCCCTGTGAAAGGTTTTTAAATCTGGCCTGATTTGCCATGTGTAAAAATATCTCAGTTTCTACCTACAACATTGAATAAAACACATAGACCTAAAACTGAAGGTGATTTTTAAGGAACTTGCAATTGTCATGATCCCTAAATTAAGCTTAATATAATATTAATTTGCATAATTATTATTTTTCAAAGAGTTGGTTACTCTAGGAATGAAGTATTACCAGCCTGAACTTTCCAAATTCTGAAATAACAGTAAATGCTAATAGCTTCAAGTCTTTAGGGGGAACACATAATGCTTTAGGAACAAATGAAAGGCCTGTGCCTATAGGTAATTTTGACTCATAGTCATCTGGGATAAAAGTAAGAATAGAAAGGTTAATTTTTTAGGAAGGAATAAATGCATATGTGTTTGAGAATTAGTTTACTAGTGTCACTAGTTGGTTTTTGTAACCCAATTAATGAGATATAAACATGAAATGGTTTTGATTTTTCCAAAATGGTTAAGAACAGTGTTCTTGTCAGAACTCCCTTTTCCTCTGGGTGGCAGGCTCCCCAGTGGCATCTTATCTTAACTACCATAGTCAGTCACATTTAGCTACTAAAACAGTGTTGTCTTAATTTTGAAATGTTGTCTTGCTTATTTAAAAATTCCTTTCATATTTAATTCAAAATGCTTTCTAGCCTGACCATAAGTGTACATACAGTTCTAGTGCCCTGGTGTGGAGAGATCTTCTTTCTTTCTTCTTTCTTTCTTTCTTCTTTCTTTCTTTTTCTTTCTTTCTTTCTTTCTCTTTCTTTCTTTTTTTCTTTCTTTCTCTCTCTCTCTCCCTCCCTCCCTCCCCCCTCCCTCTCTCTTTCTTTCTTTCTTTCTTTCTCTCTCTCTCTCTCTCTCTCTCTTTCTTTCTTTCTTTCTGTCTTTCTTTCTTCTTTCTCTCTCTCTCTTTCCCTCTCTCTCTCTCTTTCTTTCTTTCTTTCTCTCTCTCTCTTTCCCTCCCTCCCTCCACTCCCTCAATATTTCTTTGAAAAAGCCTTTATTTATCCTTCACTTTTGAAGGACCTTTTACTACATGTAGAATTTATTGAAGGCTATCTTGTCTTTTATTTTTTGTTTGAATATACTTTTATTGGTGCCTTGTAGTCTCACGTCACAATGTAGTTTAGTGATTGGGTCATGGATGCACACTCCTATTTCTATTACCTGTGCATATAAACATATACTCTTTAGTTTGGGGGCAGGGAAGGGGTAGAAGAAGAAAGGAGGAGGAGGAGGAGGAGGAGGAGGAGGAGGAATTTCCTTATAAGACTCTGTATAGTGAGTTGGTTGTCAGTGATGGTAAGGATTCTGTTCCATTTTTTCTGCTATTGATATATCTCTGTCTAACAATTTGTTAGTTCTTCAAGTAGTTCCCATTGGAGGTGCTCACCTTTAATAATTATATTTTAACCGGGCGTGGTGGTGCACGCTTGCAATTCCAGTACTTGGGAGGCTGACTGGAGGATCCGGGTTTGCAGCCAGCCTCAACTACTTAGTGAGGCCTTCTGCAACTTAGTGAGACCCTGTTTCAAAATAAAGAATAAAAAATAGGGCTGGGGAAGCAGCTCAGAGGTAGAATGCCCCTGGGTTCAATCCCCAGTGCAAAAATAAAAATAAAAATAAATAATTCTATTTTACACCAGACCCCTTTCATCCAATGTCCCTTGACCCAGTCTGTTCACCCAATAGCATCTTGCTGCAGAAGTCTTAATGCCCAGCAGGTGGCCCATATGTAGGGTGGATGTACCTAAAGTTGACTTTGCCAAGATCTCAGATGCATGGTGTTATCCATGCCAGAGGGAGGTAATGTTGACATCCCTCTGGAATCCCCATTTGTCACTCCCTGTTTCTCTGTCCTCATCCTTTAGCCATGTCCCAGAAGTACTACTAGCCCAAATGGTGAATTGGGAAAATTATTTTTTTAAAGAGATATAGTATTGTGCCAGGTCTCACACCTTGTCTTTGGAGCATGGGTTGTACTTCATTTGTAAGCTCAGCTAGGTGCTCTTGTGCAGAGTACAATCTCTACAATCATATATAGCAATGCTAAGTTTTGATGCTTTGCCTATTAGACCACTCTCAGATATGAGGTGATTCCTCTCACCAACAAGGTCACTGTCGTGAGGACTGTTTGAATACCAACAACCTTATAGCAAGAGATGTTGCATTCTTTCTTCCTGACATGAGAAGAAAAGGATAAAGGGAAGATTGATGCTCCAACAATTTTGCATTATGTTTAAAGGAAATTTTATGTAGACCCTCTTTTATACTAAAGAGGGTAGAAGTCTCTCAAACAGATGGTGAAAAGCTTTCCTGGCTACTGAGACCAGGAGATTTCAATGATTTCTTTGAAATTGTACCTGGATCTGTGGTTTTTCACCTGGGGGCAATGTTCTTCTCTAAGGGACATTTGACAATGTCAGGAGACATTCTGTGTTGTTGCAACTAGGAGAAAGGTAATTTTCCCATCTAGTAAGTAGAGAACAGGGAAGCTGTTAAACATCCCACAATGTGTAGGACAGCTGCCAAAGCAAAGAATTATATGACCCAAAATGTCAATAGTGCTGAGGTTGGGAGGCTGAGAAATCCTGCCCTAGAGTATTGAGCACATTGGTCCTGACATTGCAAGAGTTAGAAAATGACCTGATTCCAATCTCTCACATCACGGCTATAGCTCTGGACAAGTCTTTCCCTCAATTTCTTCTATAAAATGTGATCAAAGTACCTGTCGTACTGACTTTATATGCAGACAGGGAAAATGAAATGAGACAATAGATATGAATATGCTTTGAAAATTTTTCAAAAAGCCACAGAATTCATTATTTCTGCCACATTGAAAGCTTTCTAGTGAACTAGAAAAGCGTTCTGGCTGCTAATCACTTAATTTCTCTCTCCTTTACCTAACTGTGATAGTAAGTGCTCCACTTCAGTTGCTTGCTTAACCATAGAAGTTATCTAAATGGGAAAGTTGGCTTGAAGTGATTGTCTTTGGTAATCATCTTTTCTTACACTCTATTACTTTCCTTACCCTCACTTTTTTTTGTCACTGTTGATATTATATTGATATTACATTGTCTACACCCTTGAAAAAAAGTTAATTCATATTTGAGCTAGTTTATGAATTAGTAACACCATCTAAAATGCTGCTGTTTAACTATGACCAGAATCTGAACTGAACCGGTATAATTTTGAATCTGATATAAAGGAAATACGTAATTGATCTTGGGCATGCACGATGATTAACAATCATTTGATCCAAAGGTGCATTAAATGGGATTAAATATTATAGAAAAATCCGTGTATATATGCAAAAGTTTCCATAGTTAGACCTCCTCTAAAGATATACTGCAGGTTATGTGAATGCAGCTCAGTTCAAACTACTTTCAGCAGTTGGACACTTAAGAAACCAGTGTGTTACATTCTTAGAGTGAATCTTTAGCTAACAATCCTACAGCAATCTTAATAGTTAAGACAAATCAGCTGGAAAACACTATTAGGATTATACATGAAAAATGAATGTATTATAAATGGAGAGCATAATGGTTGAAAGGCTTTTAGTTTGCATCTTTTGAATCATGGTTTCAAAGGGACATGCCTGTCTAGATTGTGTCAAGGTGTCATCATAAAGTTATGCTTTGGATTCAACTTATTAGTTCAGGGAAAAGAGGTAATGGAGGTGAAAGAAAACCCCCCATCTCCCACTTGATGATTCCATGATCACACAGAAATAACTCATTTGGACTTTTTTCTGTGTCTTTGGAATTCTAGAAGGGAATCTTAAGCATGTACCATCATTCTTTTTTTCCCTTGGTTAAGACTGTGCATACTAGCGATGGTTATGCTTAAATACAGTGTTTCTCTTATTTATAGTGCTCCATCCCTTGATTTTGCCTGTGGCGTACTCTCTAAATTATGCTTTACCATTCAAGCATTTACCGTTGCATAAAAACTGAGAGCCCAGCTACCTTATACTACTATTCCTGACTTTGTCAGAGAAAGAAGAGCCAACATTGCATGGCACATCTAGGGGGTACATGTACATGTGAGTGTGTAAAGAATGAGAATCTAGTAAATATCACTTTATTTATTCACCCACAAACATTTATGCATCTGTTTTCCTTTTCTTCTTTTGATAAAAGAAATACATTTTTATACTCCTTCAAAATACTACAGTTTGGACAGAGGAAGTAGTGAACTGGCTTGCAAATCTGCAAATTATGACCTGCACTCTTCTTTTTCTAGTACACAGAATGCTAGTATCATGAATCAAAACAAAGATATTCTTAATAGGAACATGATCAATCAAGCAATTGCTGAGTTTGCTTTTCAGCAGTAGAGTAGTAGCTGTAATAGCATAACAAAGCATTGGCAAACAATTGCCAGAATTTAAATTGCTATTTAATCCAGAATGACAGATAGCATTACCGATGAAACAGAAGGGCTCTTGTTCACCACAGCAGTTGATGGGACTTTGTGGCAGAGCATCGCATTGCTCTGGATGATGCCCTGCCCATTTTTGGTGGTCAGTGAGTGTTAAATAATACCAACACTGTCAAGTGCTTCTTATTTTTCACCCTGGAACATTTATAATGCTCTGCTTCATGTACTTTCTAATTCTTCAGGATCAATGATGGGAATGAAAATTAATTACTCTGGGAATGTGAATATTGCCTTGACAAATCATTCCCCTGCTATTCAATAATATTTTCACCAGTGAATGAAGAAGGTCCCTGGACTCTCTTCTGTTGTGCTGGTCATCTCCTCCTCCTCCTGCTCCTCTCCTCCTCCTCCTCCTCCTCCTCCTCCTCCTCCTCCTTCTCCTCCTCCTCCTCTTCTTCTTCAACCTCCTGCTTCTGCCCCAAGATCAGTTTAGAAATGCCAGAACTGAACAAGGCTAACTGCTTTTAAATTTAGGTCTGGGATTTAGACACGATTTACTTTAAAACCTTCTGAAGTATGGCATTGGAGTCTACTTGAAATTCCCAGTTCTCTATCTCGGTGGCTCAGCCAAAGATGTCGCTTTGATTTCTGATCTGCACATTCCTGGGAGCATGGGGTCTCATTTGTCTGCAAAAAAAAAGATGTAAGATCTCTTGAAGTTTCAGTTGACTTATAGTTCTTTTTTGACCTTTGCTACTAATAGCTGGCAAAGAATAAAAACAGAAACGTCAATCACTGTCTCAGTTTCATAAACTATTGACTGTTTCTTGAGGGGTTGTGATGCCTATTTTATTGGTCTGCTGCACCACAGGAGGGGATTTATAGGGTGTCAATAAATGGAAACCAGGGCTAGCTAGCATCATCTAGATCGGCTGGCAATAAAGTAATTACAATTAATTAGTATCCATTAAATATAAATGAGCAGAAATCACACCAAAGAATAAATCAAAAGCTTTTCAATTCTTAGAACTCTTTCAGCATTATCATATTTAATGCTCCATAAAGAGCTGAATTGCCCAGTTTTCCTAATTTTTATTAAGGTGAACACTTCTTAATGGCCCTGTAACTTCCAAAGGAAGACTCTACTATTCAGTTTTGATGTCATCCATGTCTGACCCTGTCCCCTTTTCTCTTCTTCATGCCTGCAGATTTTTTAGATCATGGCAGACTGCCATACTCTGTAACACAATTCATGCCATAAGCCTTCATTCCACTTTCCATGTCCTAGACCTGCGCTTCTCAAGCTGTGGTCCAGTGTACCCTGGGTCCCCCGGACACTTGCCCATGGGGTAAAATCCATGTTCACAATACTACTGAGATGTTATTTTCCTTTATCATTCTCATTTTCTCACAAATGTGCAGTTTTCCAGAGGTGACTGAAATATCACAAAAGTCTGAATGCAGAAGCAGATATTGGAATCTAGCTATTTTTGATACAGCCAGATATTAATGACAGGTATAAAAATGTGAAAACATGCCACACTTTTTGCTAATGCTTTTTGTCTTGGAAAACAAAGTTATTTTTCACAAAATAGATCATATTAATATTTAATGGGCTTACTACCTTACTTGAATTAGATAAATATTTTAAAAACTCAATTTTGAGGCTCAGGCAAGGAGGATTGCCAAGTTTGAGGCCAGCTGCAGCAGCTTAGTTAAAAACTCTGTCTCAAAATGAAAGATACAAAAAGGGCTGGGGATATAACTCAGTGGTAGAGCACCTGTGGGTTCAATCCCCAGTACCACAAATACAAAAACAAAGAAAACCTTCAGTTTTAGTGTCTAATAAAAGAAATTACCAGAAGATATAATCTACATAAAAACACTTTTTTACCATTAACACTATTTAAGAGTATAGAGGGCTTCTGAAGCCAAAAAGTTGATAACTGCTGTGTTTGACCAAATTTTTTAAACTGTCTAGAAAGATGAAATCCCTTAGAATATGGTTTTTGTTGTTTTATAATTTCTAATATATCACTGACTGATGCTTTTGGAAAGTGAAATAAAAATAAGTGAGTAAAAAGTGTAGATCTAAACAATGCCAGCCCACTGGTCAAATGCGTGGGTGTCATGGCACTTGTCAAACTGCAATAAAACTTTCTCGTGTATTCTTATTTTCCACAGTTGTGTCCTCATGGATCCATATGAGGTTCACAGATGGGGTCTGTCCCACAACTGTGCTCTAGGCAGCACTGCACAAGACCTTGTCACTACCGGTGGTTTCCTCTCCATCTATCTAGCTCCTCCATGTTGGAGCAATTTAGAAAGCGGCAATGGGCCTACTTTTCTCTGTATGTGCTCTCTCCCTTGGTAAGCTCATTGGGCCTTTTGATTTTAATTAAATTCTGCTTGCTGCACTCTCTCTCAGATTTATAACTTAAGCTTAGGAACCTTGTAGGAACTCCATACTTGTAGATTCGATGCTTATTTTACATCACTGTTTGAATTTCTGTTAGGTATTTCTAATATGATATGTCCTAAAATCTTCTCATACTATCAAGCCTGCTCCTCTCATAGCCTTCCCCAGCTCAGTAAGTAGCAATTTTATTTGTTCATATGCCCCAACTAAAACCATTGTAGGTAATCTTGATTTTCTTTCTTTTTTTTTTTTTTTGCAGTACTGGGGATTGAACCCAGGGGCATTCTACCTCCGAGCTACACCTCCAGCCCTGTTTTTTATTCTTTATTTTGAAATAGGGTCTCACTAAGTTGTGGAGGGCCTCACTAAGTAGCCGAGGCTGGCCCTGAACCTGCCATCCTCCTGTCTCAGTATCCCAAGTACTGGGATTACAAGCTTGTGCCACCATGCCCGGCTTAATGTCAGTCTTATATGAGACAGAAAAGAAGAGAGGGAGATGGAGAGAAAGAGAGAGAAAGAGGAGAAGAAGGGAGGGAGGGAGGGAGGGAGGGAGGGAGAGAGAGAGAGAGAGAGAGAGAGAGAGGAGGGGGGGATAGAAGGCTATAGGAAGATAAAGAGATTAGAATGATATAACTATAAGGAAGGGAACATGAAGAGAATTCTCCCTTACAGTTTTCAGAAGGAGGTGGCCCTGATGACATTTAATTTTGGACTTCTGGCCTTCAGAAATCAAAAAATAAATTTCTATTACTAAAAGCCACCAAGTTTGTGGTAATTTTTATGACAGATCTGGGGGACGAATACAGGCCCCACTGTCCAGCTGTCTATTCTTTTTTTTTTTTTTTGCGGTACCAGGGATTGAACGCAGGGGCGTTCTACCTCCTCGCTACACCCCCGGCCCTATTTTTTTATACTTTATTTTGAAACTGGGTCTCACGAAGTTGTGGAGGGCCTCACTAAGTAGACAGAGATCCAGCTGTCTATTCTGTGACTCTCTCTTTCCAGAGGACAGTCCTACACACCTGACAGGTAAACTGAAATGAGAGCCCACCCATGTGCTGAATGTTGGTATCTGAATGAAAATTATGAGAAGTCTTCACATTGTCCGCACATCCTAAGTGGATCATCTTACACCACACCCAGAGTATGTGCACCCCATTTTAGAGATCACTGGGTAAAAACTTTAAATTTCAAGATGTACCTATTTGATGGTTTGAACCTCTCCTCCAGAGTCCTGTCAGATGCTATATTGAGGCCTCAGAATAGAAAATTGTTATTCTTTGAAGAGTTGACAGTAGGGAAGGTCATGGTACCAAAACAAGGTGTTTGGAGGCTGCAGAGCGGGGTAGATGGAAACCAAACTTAAATCCTGGCCAAGGATTGGTCCTGTCCTGCATACATAAACCACTAATACAGCTCTTCAGGGTTGCATGATGTAAATAAGAAGAATAAACTTGGAAAAGTGTTTTTGTTTATTTTTAGACACAATTACATCATTATTGCATTTAAATGATTATAATAGTATCAAGTGTTTATTGCAAAATATAAATGGGGATAAAGAAGAATGTAAGACCTATTATGCTATTACTTATATATTTCTCCTACCCCCAATGTGTGTAATTTTAAATTTATATCACAGTGTATATAGATTTTTTAAAATATATTCATTTATTGGTGCATTGTAGTTATACATTTTGATAAGTGTCAGGGTATCAGAAGCATGCATGCGCACATTGCTCATTTAACCCTCCCTCAAATCCCACCCTATTCCTTCCCCCTTCCCTCCTTTTCATGCTCAGCATAGTGATTGACTCTGATAAATTTGTGTATATACATCGTGTGCATTAGTGGGTTTCCCTCTTCTCCCCTCCCATCTCCCTCAATTAGGTCCCCTTCTTGCTCATCTAAAGTTTTCTCCTTTGTCTGGAGTCCCTTCTAAGTCCCATTCTCCCTAGCTTCCACATATTAGGGAGAACTTCCGACTTTTCACTCTTTGTGACTGGCTAATCTCACTTAGCATAATGTTCTCCAGTTCCCTACATTTCCCTGTAAATGATGTAATTTTGTTCTTCTTTATGGCTGCATAAAATTCCATTGTGTACATATCCTATAGTTTTGTAATGCATTCATCAGTTGATGGGCATCTTGACTGGTTCCAAAGTTTGGCAACTGTGAATTGTGCAGCTATAAACGTAGATACACATGCATTAGTCTGGTAGTTTGGTTTCAGTTCTTTTGGGTAGATGCCTAGAAGTGGTATTTCTGGGTCATATGGTAGGTTCATTCCCATTCTTCTGAGGATCCTCCACACTATTTTCCAAAGTGGTTGCACTAATTTGCAATCCCACCAACAGTATATTAGAGTTCCTACTTCTCCATATTCTAACCAGCATTTGTTGTTGTTTGTGTTTTTAATGATTGCCATTCTAATTGGGGTTAGGTGAAATCTCAGGGTAATTTTGATTTGCATCTCTCTGATTGCTAATGATGTTGAACATTTTTTTCATACATTTATTGGCCATTGTGTTTCTTCTTCTGTGAAGTGTCTATTTAATTCACTTGCCCATTTTTTGATTGGGTTATTTGTCTTTTTTTTAGTGGTGATTTTTTTAAGTTCTGTATATTCTTGATATTAGTCCTCTATAAGAGGAGGAGCTGGCAAAAATCTTCTCCCATTCTGTTGGCTTTCTGTTGAGGTCCTTCATTGTTTTCTTTGCTGCACAAAAGCTCTTCAGTTTAATGCAATCCCATGTATTGAGCCTCATTTTAATTTCCTGTGCCTTTGGGGTCTTGTTGAGGAAGTCTTTACCTGTGCCTGTGTGTTGAAGTGTTGGATCTATGCCCTCTTCAAGTAGCTGCAAGGTCTCTGGTCTGATTTCTAGGTCTTTGATCCATCTTGAATTGACTCTTGTACTATGTGAGAAAGTGGGGTTTTATTTCTGTTTTTCTGCATATGCTTAGCCAGTTTTACCAGCACCATTTGTTGAAAAGGTATCTTTTTTCCAGTGGATGTTTTTAGCCCCTTTGTCAAAAATCAATTACTGTAGGATGTGGATTTGTTTAGGAGTCTTCTATTCTGCTCCATTGATCAATGTGTCTGCTTTTGTGCCAATACCATGCTGTTTTTATTACTATGGCTTTGTAGTATAGTTTGAAGTCAGATATTGTGATGCCTCCTGCATGGTTCTTGTTGCTGAGAACTACTTTGGCTATTCTGGATTTTTTGTTGTTCCAAATGAATTTAACGACAGATTTTTCTATGTCAGTGAAGAATGACTTTGGTAATTTAATGGGCATTGCAATGAATCTGTAGATCACTTTTGGAAGAATGGCAATTTTGATGATATTTATTTATTCTGTCTAGCCAAGAGCATGGGAGATCGTTCCATCTTCTAAGATCTTCAATTTCTTTTTTCAATGTCTTAAAATTTTCCTTTACCTCTGTGATTAGGTTTATTCCCAAGTATTTTATTGTTTTGGGGGATATTGTGAGTGGAAATGTCTTCTGGATTTCTTTTTCAGTGGATTTATGGTTGGCATACAGAATAGCTTCTGATTTTTTAAGATTGATTTTGTATCAGATACTTTGCTGAATTTGTTGATCAGTTCTATAAGCCTTTTGGTTGAGTTTGCTGGATCTTCTAAGTATAATATCATGTCATCTGCAAATAGAGATAGTTTCAGTTCCTCTTTTCCTATTTGTACTCCTTTTATTTCCTTCTCTTGCCTTATTGCTCTGGTTCGAGTCTCAAGTACTATATTGAAAAGGAGTGGTGACAGCGGACGTCCTTGTCTTGTTCCTGTTTTTAAGGTGAACTCTCGAAGTTTTTCCCCATTCAGTATGATGTTGGCTGTGGGCCTATTGTATATTGCCTTTATGATGTTGAGGTATGGTCCTTCTATTCTGATTCTCTGCAGAGTTTTTATCATGAATGGGTGTTGGACTTTGTCAAATGCTTTTTCAGCATCTATTGAAATGATCATGTGATTTTTGTCTTTAGTTCCATTTATATGGTGGATTACATGGATTGTTTTTCATATGTTGAACCAGCTTTGCATCCCTGGGATGAACCCGACTTGGTCATGATATATGATTTTCATGATGTGGTTTTGAATGCGCGTTGCTAGTATTTTGTTTAGAAGTTTTACGTCTAAGTTCATCAACAATATAGGTCTGTAGTTTTCTTTTCTTGAGCTGTCATTATTTGGTTTTGGTATCAATGTGATGATGGCTTCATAGAATGTATTTTATCTATCTTGTTTATCTATCTTGTTTATTTTTTCAAGGAACCAGCTTTTGGTTTTGTTGATTTTTTGTATTTTTTTTAATTCTCTACTTCATTGGTTTCTGCTCTGATTTTAATAATTTCCTGTCTTCTACTGGCTTTGGGGTTAAACTGTTCCTATTTTTCAAGGGCTTTGAGGTGTGTCATTAGGTTATTTATTTGGTGATTTTCTGTTCTTTTTATGTGGGCACTCAGTGCTATGAATTTTCCTCTTAATACTGCCTTCAGAGTATCCCAGAGATTTTGATATGTTGTGTCTCTGTTTTCATTTGTTTCTAGGAATTTCTTAATTTCTCCCCTTATTTCTTCTCTGACCCATTCCTCATTCAGCAGTGTGGTGTTCAGTGTCCACGTGTTTATGAGGTTTCCCTGGGTCTTCCTACAGTTGATTTCTAGTTTCATTCCATTATGGTCTGAAAAGACGTAGGGGATTTTGTCACATTTTTTGAACTTGCTAGTACTCACTTTGTGGCCTAGGATATGGTCTATTTTAGAGAAAGTTCCATGAGCAACTGAAAAAAATGTGAATTCAGCTGTATTTGGGTGGAATATTCCGTATGTGTCTACTAGATCCATTTGGTTTATGGTGTTCCTTAGGTCTGAGGCATCCTTACTGACCTTTTGTCTTGAAGATCGATCTAGTGGTGTGAGAGGGGTGTTGAAGTCTCCCAATATTATTGTATTGGGATCTATTGTGTGACTTAATGTCACGAAGAGTTTTTTTTGTGAAAGCGGTTGCACTTATGTTTGGGGCATAAATGTTGACTATTGTTATATCCTCTTGCTGGATTGTTCCTTTTACCAGTAAGAAATGACCTTCTTTGTCTCTTCTGATAAGTTTATGTTTGAAGTCTAATTTGTCTGATATCATAATTGCTAATCCTGCTTGTTTTCAAGTTCCGTTAACATTGATTACCTTGCTCCATCCCTTCACCTTTAGTTTGTGCATATCTTTACTTGTAAGGTATGTTTCTTGCAGGCAGCATATAGATGAATTGTGATTTTTAATCCATTTTTCCACCTTATGTCTTTTGATTGGGGAGTTGAGGCCATTTCAGACTCTCTCTGAATTCTTTTCAGAAATCCTGTATCATTTCTACTATTAAAGTACTGAATTGTCCTTATGGCAATCTTTGCACTTCTGAGTTGGCGGGTTCTTTTGTTGTGTGATTGTGGGGGCTCATTGTTTCTTTTCTATTCTTCCTTTTCATGGTTTCAGGTTTCTTATGTTTATACCTTTGTTGCTTTTGGTAGCTCTTCCTCTTTCACTCTATAGGTTTGTTCATTTACCATTTTGTTTCATGAATATTGATATGGTGGAAAACTATTATCGTATAGGTTGATTAGTATTCCACCAAAATTTATATGATGAAATATTTATCCCCAGTGTCCAAGAATGGAAATTGGGTCCTCATGGATTTCATGAGTTAAAATAAGGTTATCCAGGAGTAGAGTAGGCTCCTAATCCAATATGACTGGTGTCTTTATAAAAAGGGGAAATTTGGATGCAGATGTGCACAGAGGGAGAATATCACATGAAGATGAAGACAGAGATCAGGATGATGTTTTTATAAGCTACAGAAAGCCAACATTTTCCAGAAATCCATCAGAAATTAGGAAAAAGGCATGGAACAGATTCTCTGATAGATCTCATAAGGAATCAACTCTGCCAATGTTGATTTCAAAGTTTTAGCTGTCGGGACTCTGAGACAATACATTTTTGTTCAAATCATTCATTCCATGACACTTTGTTATGGTTGCTCTAGCAAAACAATAAGCGTGATGTGGTGGTTCAGTGCATAGATAATACAGCCATGGGGTCTGGGTTCAGCTCTACCTTTAACAAGCTGTGTCATCATGGATATATGAACCTTCCTGTGTCTTAGCTCCCTAACTTATAAAATGAGGAGTGACAATGGCTCTTGACCTAACAGGTTGTTATAAGGATCAAGTGAGTCTGTAGATGCAAAACACTTAAAGTAGTACTTGGCATATGGTGACCATTGTGTTGTTGTTATTTGTTACTCTTCAGAAACATCAATAACTGAGTAGAATTCCATTGTGTGTATTTCCCATAATTTTGTGATCCATTCAACTGTTGATGGACATCTAGGTTGGTTCCATAATTTGGCCACTGTGAATTGTGCTGCTATGAACATGGGTATGCATATATTACTGTTGTTTTCTAGTATAACAGCATTTGCAAGAAAATGGAAAGATCTGGAGAGCATTATGTTAAGTGAGATTAGCCAATCACACAAAATGAAGGGTCATATGTTTTCATTAATATGCGCAACCTAGGGAGTAGTGGGGACACAAAAGGGACTCCAATGACAATGGAGAACCCTCAGTGGTGCAAGGGAAGGGGTACAAGGGAAGGGGAAGGGTAAGAAAGTAGTGAATCCATGGAATTACTGTCATAAACAATGTGTATATATGAGATTATACCAACATCATT
>PVJS01016075.1:0-37969 GCA_004027185.1 Glis glis
CTGAATTAGTGGTTGCTCCAATCCTAAGACTCCAGCTCTTAGACCGTTCGACCAGCTACTGGTTCCTCTGACCCTCCACGTGCAGTCAGAACCTGGGACTACATTGCTGCAAACTGTAAGCCATCTGATAAATCCTTTTTTTTAAAATATACTCATTCTGTGTATTCTGTTAATCTAGAGAACCCTGTCCAATACAACCCGTGTCTTCATTTTTCATTCATAGTCCTTGGCCACTATTAAAATGAAATTTGCTTACCTCTATCTTCCTCGGTTTGTCAGCATGGTCTAGGCTGGGCTACAGAAACAATCCCAATTCCAGAGATGTAACACAGTAAACATTCATTTCATACTCGCATGATGTCTGGTGTGGGTTTGACATCTCTTCTGGAAAGTCCTTTTTTTTTTTTTTGCAGTACCAGGGATTGAACCCAGGGGTGTTCTACCTTCGAGCCTCACCCCTGGCCCTATTTTTTATACTTTATTTTGAAACCGGGCCTCACTAAGTAGCTGAGGCTGGCTGTGAACCCGGATCCTCTGGTCTCTGCCTCCCAAGTACTGAGATTACAAGCGTGCGCTACCACGCCCAGCTGGAAAGTCCTTCTTCAACCATTGATGATGCAGGGGTTTGGACTGCTTTTGTCTAATGGACCTATTGTCTATATTAGAATGATTCTGTGACAAAGGAAGAGAGAAATGGAGTGACATACCAACTCTTAATTACTTCAACCCAGCAAGGACACATCACACTGATGCTTAAAATTAATTGGCCAAAAGCAGTCATGCCAATCGTGTTTCTTGTTTCAGTTTTGTTTCTCATCCCAGGAATGAATTGGTAATTATCAGGTAGCACACCACACTATATTCAAACAACTGATCCCTCCCCCCATCCCCAACTCAGAACAAGATGTTAGACTGAAGTTGAAGCAGAGACTGCTCTTTCCTATCTATGCGATATATATTTTTTTTTCTAAAAGTTATGTTGCCATTCTCCAAGCAAAGTTGTATGTCTTCCCAAGATTGTTTGCTATTTTTAGTATGGATGATAGCTATCTGCATTTGATCAGATTCTAGTACATAAATTTCATATAGGGTTTCTATATTTTGGCTAGTCTACTTGCACTCTCTGGTGTCAATCTAATAGAGCAAATGCATAGATTTTTTTGCCAACAAATCAATTTCAGATGGCCCCCGTAGCCTTCAAAATGGGGAACTTTTCAAAGACCTAGAATGCTCAAGGTCATCTAGAGCTCGTGGTCAGATATTCTCAAAACACAATTCAGATTTCCTCCCTGATCTAAGTAGACTATTTTTCCATGCAAATAGAAAATGGAGATGGATATTGGAATCATTCTCAAAAAACACACTTCTACCAGACACAGCTTGTCTGGGCATTTCCTAATTTATATTTTTCAAGTAGATTCCCAATTTCTGGGCATTTTCTTTATTTCCAGTTTTTATACGTGGATACTGTGATGTGCCACCTGGATTCCCCCTTAGGAAAGGACTTGCCACCTTAGCTGCTGGGACTTCTGTGAGCAGACAGCTTTTAGTGCTCATTCCTGTGCCGGGCTCCCCAAGACAATCCTCAGGTTTGATGATTTGCTAGAATGACTCACAGAACATAGAAAAGCTTCTATACTGGTTACAGATGAATACAGTAGAAGAATACAGGTTACAGGTTAAAAATTTTAAAAAGGCTGATTTTAAAAGTTCCATAGGGTGAAGTACAAGAGAAACCAGGCATGAGCTTTCAGTTGTCCTCTTGGAGTTGAAGCACAATGCTTCTTTCTCCCAGCAACAGTGTGTGTGACAATGCCAGGGAAGTGCCAACAGGGAAGATCACCTGAGCCTTAGAGTCCAGGGATTTTTCTGGAGGTCAGTCATGGACAGGCATGGAGACTTAACTACCTAGTCTCCAGCTGTCCCACCTCCAGAGGTCAAACAGACGCAGCACAGCCCAGTGACCCAGGTGAACAAAACCAGGCACTCTCCATCTATCACATCATTAACATAAACTATCCAGCATATCCCAAGGCTCCCGGTATACAAAGACATCCTTATCGGGGTAGCTTTTCCAAAAGGATTATAGGTTCCATCCCTGGAATTGGTCTGGGGCCAGTGTTTTCTTTGCAATACATCAGGTTTGCCTGCTGCAAGCCCATCTTTTTCAACATAAGCCTCTTCAAAGGTCACCAAAATTTCAGAGAGCAGCCTTTCCCAAAGTCATGCCTCTTCCTGGGGCAGCCAATGTCATGATCCTTTGAAGCAGGAGGTATATATGCTTAACATCTCAGCCCACAGAAGAGTAACTCCGAGGGCCTTTTCAACAGGAGAGCTCTTCGGGAGGTTGGCTGAAGCTGGGGTTGGATCTTTAGCACAGCTTTATTTCTTCTGTCTCCCTCCTGTGGACCTCCTCTCCCCTCCATATCCCTCAGCCCCATTGGAACCACTTAATAAGCACCCTCCTTGCTAGATTCTGAGTCTGTTTCCTGGGGAACAGGGCATGTGAAAAAACGAGAAGTGAAAGTATTTTCATTTGGAGATTACTTTGTTTCTTCTCAATGGTTATCTGGATTCAAACCTCCAGGAACATTATTAATGAATTATGCATGGCTCTAAAATTAATGTGGAGATTTGCTTGCAGGAAAAGTGCTTTTCCATAAAGAGTCCCACCGTATTTCACCCTCGGGTGGTGGAGATGTTTACCTCCTATCTTGACACGTATGCCAACATTAGGCTTTATCCTGTTGACTGGAGACTTTCTGTACAAGAGAGATGGAATTCTTCTCCGGTTTCACTAGGTTATGAATCTTGACCCCTTTTGATAGTGCCATCGATCTTACCGAGATGGCCATTCAGCTGAGTGTTTGCACACTGGCACAATTTTATTAGGAGAAGATTTTTTTTTTCCTGTAGTGGTTTTCTGGGTGACAAGTCTCATTGCTCCATCAAAATTGATAAGAAGTCCTGGGAGCAAGATCATTTCCATGGTTCCACTCACCAAGGTAGGTAATTTTTCAGTCACTCAGAGAGCCTCGTTAGTGCCAGACGCTGCCCATGGTCATTTCCAGAGTTCCAAAGACTATCCGTGAACTAGTCCATGAGCAGCTCTCTCCATAGTAGCTGTGTGCAGCCCATTATGATGGTCATTGTGAATTCACCTACTTGGGAACCACTTCCAGCTGCTAATAGCCTTTGTTTCCATGCCACCTGCCCAACAAGTATTTCTGCTTCTTACCTGCATGCACACATTTATATAAAGATTTGTGGGTAAGTAATGTAGGTCATTAAAATAAAGTGCATTAAATGAATTAAGTGTTGAAGACTAAGAAATTTTAAGATTGCCTTTACACTCTGAATCAAGTAAAGCCAGTGCTGAGAATTAGTGAATGAATAATTAGCACACTGGTCTGAAACCCATTCAGTTGCCCGATGGGAATCTGAAGTCATGCATGATTCTGGCTGTTCTTCCATGGCGGGAGGGTGGTGTGTGGCTCTTTCCCATCCCGAGGCATGACCGTTGTATTAGTTTCTTAAAACTGCTCTAACAAATTACCACAAACCTACTGGCTTAAAAATCATTCAAATTTTTTTGTCTTATAGTTATAAATGTATTACCTTCTGACCTTCTTGGAGGTCAGAAGTCTGAAGTGGGTTTCACTGTGATGACTGGCTGTGTTCCTTCTAGAGGCTCTTGGGGAGAATACATTCCCTTGCCTCTTACAGCTTCTAGAAGTCACCTCTATTTCTGGTGCATGGTTCCTTCCTTCATCTTCAAAGCCAGTGGAACAGTATCTTCAAATCTTTCTCTAGCTATAGCTTCTCTCCACTATAAGGACTCCTGTGATTACATTGGGCCCAAACAGATAATCCAGGATGACCTTATCTCAAAAGCCTTCACTTAACTACTTCTTCAGGGTACCCTTTGTGAAGTAAAGTAACATGGTCACAAGTTCTGGTGGTAAGGATGTGGACACCTTTGGGAATAGCTGGTGGTCAGGGGGTAGAGGGCTTCACTCTGCCTATCACAGCCCGACTCTGTATGAGCCATGGGACTCAATGTCAAGAGGATCTATTTTCCAATGGTGCAGATGCTCAGCAATGACTTTGAACCCTTGGCCTTTGGCCAGGCCAGTACCCTATCACTACTGCATTCTAGTCTCTCCCTATTCTTGAGAGCTAATGTGTTTGCCTCAAGTTACTGCTTGTTTCATAAGCTGCTTGCTTTGTGAAAGGGCTTGTGTGCTTTCAGAGTACCAAACAAAAATTGAGCTCTACTAGTTCTGGAAGAACACCAGAACACATTCCCCCATAACAGGTAACATTAGAAAATGCTTCACAGTATGCAGCTGTTAATACATAGGCATAATAAATTTGCTTGAAGCTAGGTCCCATTGCATGGAAATTTCTGTTTTCATTCTACCACATCACTGCTATCTTCTTGCTCACAGGTGCACAATAGACTCACCCGCTTGGGTGTGCATGAAGTATTTTGTGGTATCTTTCCTTCGAGTGTCATAATTGCTTTAACTTCCTATCTACCTAGCATACCATAAGCACAGTCAACTGATCTATGCATTTTTTGACAACCATGGTTCCATTTGCTCTATTTAGAAACAAATGTAATTACTTAAACTGGAGAAGACAGAACTACTTTTGCAGCAAAGTCAAAACATACATCAATACTCATCTCTATAATTATTTCACCAGGAAAAAAAATCTTCACTGGATTTTCTCACTAATGAAGAGGATCCTCAATAGTGGTTGGCTATTTACTAAGAAATATGTTTCAGTTTTGCATGACTGACCATGAACCTATCTTGGCCAACTCACCCTAGTTATCTAGGAGTCATGAAAACAAAGTTCAAATACTTCTGTGAGGTGACATGACATGACATGTCATGACATTGAAGAATATGTTTTTATGAGGCAGATGAATCTGGATTAGAATCATTGACTTTGCTGCTTTTTTTGCTAAGTGTTTTTTGGCAAGATCAGGGCTCAAACTGAGTTTGAAAAGTGCCAAATAGTAAGTATTTTAGCTTTGTGGACCACCTGGTCTTTGTTGTAACTATTCAACTTGGCTAAAATCGTAGTATAAGTAAACAAATAGGTACGGTGTCTTCCAACTAGACTTTATTTATTAAAATATGTTGAATTGGGCCTATGGATTGTAATTTGCTAACTCTTGAGCCAGATATACAACTTCTTTAAACTTTGTATAATACTAATAAAGAATATTAAAAGTTGACTTCCAAGGTGTTGTTAAGATTTGTGAGATTTTGTGTGTGTGTGTGTGTGTGTGTGTGTGTGTGTGTGTGTGTGTGTGTAGTCCTTAGAACAGTACCTGATACAAAGTAGAGGATCCATATACCTTTGGATGGATGGATGGATATATTGATGGATGAATAAGAAGAATGGAGATAGAAAGGAAAGGAAAAAAAAGGAGATAACAACTACCTTAAAACTAAATGCATTAAGCAATAATTTGCCCATATCTCAGAAAGAGTTCTCCCTAGATATGAGATTATAGACTGAGTGGAGCTAATTGAGCAGGTAATTCACATTTTGTCACATATAACAGAGCAACAGTGCTACAGAGACTTGTGTAGACCATAATAAAAAATGTGGTTGGCTTCTCTGTTGTTATCTCCCCATCCAACCCAGTAGGTATTTTCTGTGAGAATCAGAGCCACTACACCTTCCTTCAGCCTCCTCATCACTACCCTCCTTGAATCTAGGCAGATTATTAAAATCCCAATAGCGGAGGCCCCAGAGTTGCCTTTGTTCTGACCCTATTGTACTTCCACTTGTCTTCCATCCTCACCCTTGATGTCTGGTAACATCCAGATGGTTTGGGGACTCCTAGATGGTCTTTGCACCTAGATCGAGGTGATGGTTCCTAGATCTGTTTTTGCAAATGTCTCTGAGTGACCCTTTGGGCAGTATGAATGGATGGAACGTTGCCTGCGACAGTGCATATGTGTCCAAGAAAAGACAAAGCTTCACAGTATGTGAGCAAATGACAAAGCTGCCCCCATTTAATATTGACCATCCTTGGAAATACATCAAAGAAATTCACACTAGAGCTTCTGCCTTTATATTTTTGTTTCTAAAACAGACTCTCCCAGCTTGCAACTAATGTTCTACTAAAGACAATAATTTTTTTTTTAAAAAGAAAAAAGCAGAAAACAAGCAAATAAGACTAACCCACAATGCTAAAAATGAGGCCCAGAAATTGGAGCTTTCTTCCAAAAATAGGACATGGAATTATTTTGTTGAAGCCTGAGCAGACATAAACCCATATATAGGTAAAAAAAAAAGACCTTCTTTGCCTTACCCCAATGTCTAATTCTTGGTTCTGAAATATGTGGTCTATTCGAACAAGAACACTGTGTCTGCCTACCTACATGAGTGCTACTTTTTATGATAAACATATGATTAAACAGTATGATTAAATGCATCCATGACTTTATGAGAGTTTGAGCATAAAGAAAGTGAAATTATATGAAAAATTTGAAACATACTCATATAATCTCATGGATGTGCCCGGTCATTGTGGGCTTTGGTTCAAGCAGTATATTCATCAGTAAGATGAAAGAAGGAAGGCCGGGCATGGTGGCGCACGCTTTTAATCCCAGTACTTGGGAGGTGGAGACCGGAGGATCCAGGTTCGCGGCCAGCCTCAGCTCTCACTCTCTCTCTGTCTCTCTCTGTCTCTCTCTCTGTCTCTGTCTCTCTTTCTCCTTAGTGAGGCCCTCCGCAACTTTGTGAGACCCGGTTTCAAAATAAAGTATAAAAAATAGGGCCGGGGGCATAGCGCGGAGGTAGAACGCCCCTGCGTTCAATCCCCAGTACCGCAAAAAAAAAAAAAAAGAGAGAGATGAAAGAAGGAAGGAAGGAAGGAAGGAGAAAAGAAAGAACAAAGAGACACAGAGGTTCATTTGCAGGAGAGGAGATTGACCCAATGTGATTATTCTCCACAATCATGTATAACTGTCACTTATATAATGAATAAACACAGGTGGATGTTACTCAGGGAATCCTCCTCAAATATCATACTTTAAAGGCAGAGAGTTGAGATCTTGGACAAGGGTTCATAGGTTCTCCTTCCCTTTTGCTGCTGGTTTGGGGACCCAAAAAGTGACCAGCAATCGGTAGTAAAGTCAGGACCACCAAGTGGAGTATGCGTCCCAGATCCTGGGATACTGCAGAAAACCGGGTCTTTGCCCTCATGAACAGAGATTCAGATTCTACCTGACCCTCTGTGGCTGCTCCCATAAGCCTTCTCGGGCCCTCTAATTCCCTCTCTCTTTCATTCTCTCTCTTGTTTTGACATGTGATTTAACAAATGTGATATTTTCAAATCTCTGTGAATAATAAGAATGTTCCTCAGAAGCCAAGCACAGTGGTACAGGGCTATAATTCCAGCAGTTTTGAAGGCCAAAGCAAGAGAATCACAAGTTTAAGGCCAGCCTGAGCAACTTAGCAAGATCCTGTCTCAAAATAAAAAACTAAAAAGGGCTGGGGATGTAGGTCAGTAGTAGAGCACCCCTGGCCTCAATCCCCAGTGCCCCCTGCTTCCCCACACACAATGAATGTGTCTCTGAGAAATTAAGAATCTTCCTCAGGACCCTGGACCCCATAGTGAGAACGTCCAGCCCCTAAAACCTCAGTCCTCTGCCATATTCCCTGGTTTCTTTCTTTCTTACTTATTTATTTATTTATTTGTTATTTATTTATTTATTTTTGGTATTGAGCGTTGAACCCAGGGCCATTCTACCTCCAAGCTACACCTCCAGTCCTTTTTAATTTAATTTTTTTTTTATTTTTAAACATAGTCTCGCTAGGTTGCTGAGTCTCTCCGTGGCACCAGCCTATAGTCCCAGTACTTGGGAGGCTGAGACAGGAGGATCACAGGTTTGAGGCCAGCTTCCATTTTAATACAATTTCATGGGTCTACCATTTTGTTATTATCTATGGGGCCACTGTGTCAGGGTTCGCCTTTTTACTCTGCTTTGAAAGGAACATGCTTCCCAGCCTCTTACTAAAGCGAATGCCGTGACTCACCCCGTCTCCCTGTCTCCTTTCCCCTTTGGCCGCCAGGAGCTGAGCCTTTGCTGCGGGGCCTCTGGGGAACCCGCGGGCCAGCAGGCATGCGTGCTTCTGCTTTACAGCCCACCTTCGCGTGCCACGTCCTTCCTAGGCTGCCTCTGACCCTTCGTGGACTGTGATTGAGGATAAATGAACGAGCGGCCCACTGAATATCAAATGCGTGATGATGTTCTGCTAATGATTATTAATTAACTCTGATTTGCAGCTCTTGTCACATTTCACACCACACCGCCCCCTCAGCTCTGGGTTTCTGAACATGCATTGCTTTTCTCCTTTGTCTGTTTTTTTATTTATTTCTTTTCAGAACACTCAGAACTGAGTTGGGTCGTGGAAGTGAGGACTCGGACCCTGTTCTCATTTCGACCTAAGTAGGCCTGGAATAGTTTGTGCTTCTTCCATGCAATTCTCTCAACACATTACTTGGGACTAGCCTTTTACCTGATATGGCTTTTTAAAAACAATCATTAGTTCTCTTTTCAATCGTGTAAGCACCTCGATAAATGTGTTGGATTACTTGCAATATTAATAACTCATGCCGTTTTAACCTTATGTTCGTGATAAAGGAATCCTCTGCCGTTTAAGGCTCTGCGATGAATAATGGCTGAGTGTTTCTATTGTTCCCTTAAAATGGAGATTACTATATGTTGAATCACAGCAGAACTACTTTTTATAGGCTGTGAATAGCATAAAGGCCCATCATGTTATTCCAGGCAGTGCCAGGAGAGTGGATAATGGCGCGCCAATTATTATAAATAATACCTCGTTTCCTTTTGGCCCCTGTGCAAACTTCATAGAGCGGGATTCTATGAAAGGCTGGGAGACTAAATTAAATGGGACACTGTTCACACCACCACCCAGCACAGTGCCTGGCACAAATTGAGGCTCCGTGCCTGATGAATCCTGAGCTGAGCTCGGCAGGGGTTGTGGTGGTGGTTGTGTTTTGCTTTGCTTGGTTTTTCCTTTGTACTTTGTTTGTCATGATAAGAGTTCTGAACAACAATGGCTTCTTGTCCAGTCCACTCGTGGGGCAGGTCAAGCCTGGTAGTGAATGAGTGCAGGGTGCTTTGCAGAGCTCCTAGATGGATGAGTGGAATGTTTGGAGAGGCTAATTGCAGTAGAACCAGAGGGGGAGAGATCAAAGCATCCAGCAGGATTAGAAGATCCTGAGAAATGTGGGTACAGAGTTTCCTGGGACAAGGGGTTCTAGAAGAAGCACATGGATGAGGGAAATGTGCCAGAGATCCTGCTGGGTGGAAGGATGCTATGCTCTGTAAAAATCCTAATACCTCCAGGGTCCTAGCAGAAGGAGGCCATGTCTTCTAGGCCTCTCATCTTGATAGGATAAGCACCTGTTTCTATCACCGTCTCTTCCCACTCCATAGAGTTTGACCTTAAGGAAGGTTAACTGTTGTCTGTTGGCCTCAGTATCCTTGTTTTGAAAATGAGGGTGGAGTTTGTATGTTCTCTAAGATCCATGATTTTGATTTTGTTTTATTAATAATGATGTGAGGCAGTCTCATGTATAAATAGTTAATTTTTTCCAAGATAACATGTATTTTGAAGCCATTAACTTTTCTGTTTCTAATCTTGTTTTTTTATTTTGACATCTATTTTTCTACACTAGCTTCTATTTAACATCCCACTACTAGTAATTATAATTTTACTCATCATCGGGGGCCAAAGACCAAGCTGAGTGGACAGTGGGAAGCATAATTTAATGTAGATGTATCCCGTAAAATTGTAAGTCTAGTGAGTGTGGTGGCGCACACCTGTCATCCCAGTACTTGGGAGGCTGAGACAGGAGGATTGCAAGTTTGAGGCCAGCCACAGCAATGTAGCAAGACTCTCAGCAACCTAGTGAAACCCTGTTTCAAAACAAAAAGTAAAAACATCTGGGGGTGTAGTTCAAAAGTAGAATGCCCCTGGCTTCAATCCCCAGTAAAACACACACACACACACACACACACACACACACACACACACACACACAATTGTTAAGTCTTTACAGAAAAACAATACCCATTCTAAAGGTGACATTACACAATTCAATGACTTCCCCCCGATTCTCAATGGATAGTCTCCATATGCCAGAGTGTGGTTTAGGAAAAATATATTTTCTAAGGTAGAAGCACATTCAAATTTAATTGATGTCAAGGAGAGCCCTGTCCTTTAAGAAGAAGGTGTGGAGAAGGGGTAACGAAGCATCAAGGGAATTCAGATTTGAGAATATCTTTAAAAGAAGCACCACGTCCTCCAGCGTACTGTTTCTGAGCCTCATTTCGCCTTTCTTCTTCTTCTCCCTGTCAAAGAGATCTTTAACTTCCCTGAGTCCCTGTCAACCCGTGGCCATCCTCTTTCACACTGTCATTATATGTGGGTCATTCCAGGGGAGGTGGGGTAGTAGAGAGGAAGATGGACACCTGGAATGCAGGAGGAAGAGTTGGAGTGGAAGCAGAGACTCACGGCACCGGGATCTGGGCAGTCGTTTAATTCATAGCATAGCTGAGATTGGAAAGGGAGGGGAGGACGCAATACACGGGGCCACAGGATGCAAATATGGAGTACATGGATGCATGCTGGGCGAGAATGAGAGGCCAGCAGAGCAAAGCAGGAAGGCAGACGGGGAAGCTATAGGATCACACAGAGGCCAGACAATTCATATGTGTGCGGAAGCAGTCCGTGGCATGCGTGCAGAGTGCTCCCTTACAAGGAGAACAGAAAGAAGCCCTCAGCGTAGCAACAGGGGGTCATGGCAGGAGGATTTGTAATATACAAGGGAGGGAAGAAGTCAGGTGGAATGGGTTGAGGACAAGAGAAGTAGACATAGCTTTATTTTATTCTTTCAGTAAATTTGGATGTGAGGTGGAGGGGCAGGTTTGGAGAGACGTGGGGGCAAGAGATGTTGCTCTTTGTGGTGAGAAAGATTTGGGTGTGTTGAGCCGGGTGTGGTGGCACACGCGTGTAATCCCAGTACTCGGGAGGCTGAGACCAGAGGATCTGGGTTGGCGGCCAGCCTCAGCTACTTAGTGAGGCCCCTTGCAACTTAGCAAGACCCTGTTTCAAAATAAAGAATAAAAAATAGGGCTGGGGGTGTAGCTTGGAAGTAGAATGCCCCTGGGTTCAATCCCCAGTACCACAAAAAAAAAAAAAAGACTTGGGTGTGTTTAACTGCTGATGCTAAGATGCCAGTGGAGAGGGGAGGTGGGAGACAGAAGCAAGAGGGGTAAAGGTGTATGCAAGACTCCTGAGGAGGCTGGCGAGCAGAGGGTCCAGAGCCCAGGAGGAAGGATGCACTTGACTTAAAGATAGTGCAGAGTGGGTAGGAATGGATACAAGAACAGATAAAGGCTTTATGGCAGGTGGTCAGGAAAGTCTTTTGGGATGGCTCCTTTGTGCTTCTCTGAAGCAGGAGGTAAGATCATCTTTTTAAGTTGGGGGCATGGAGGAAGATTCTAGAGCATGGTAACAGTTGGAAAAGCTGCAGTGGAAGATAGAAAGGGAGGTGATCGGGGGGAAGGGGGAGGATGTGCCCAGCCTCCCTTGGAATCCATGCCGACCCTCTGTGGGCTTTTTAAGTCTATAGGGGCTCAGCAGCCTAGTTGGCATAGATTCAAAGAAATTCGTTGGCTGGACTGATGTAAGGTATTAATGGGTTGATCCACCATGCCAGTTCCCACATTGAAGTCCGAATCTTTGGAAATAGCTGTGGATATAATTATATTGAAACAAACTCATTAGGGTGAACCCTAATCCAGTGTTACTCAATTATAAAAAAGGGAAATCTAGACATAGAGACATATGCACAGAGAGAACAGCATGTGAACATGAAGACAGATATCAGGGTGAAGCTTCTACAAGCCAGGAAACACCGAAGATCACCAGCAAGCCACCAGAAGCCAGGAGACAGGCACAGATTCTCTTTCCCAGCCCTCAGAAGGAGCCAACTCTGCTGGCACCATGATCTTGGATTTCTAGCCTCATAAACTGTGAGAGGGTAACAATGTCCATTGTTTAAGCCACCCAGTGTGTGGTGCTTTATTATGGAGGCTCTAGCACACTAATACACAAGGGAGAGGGATTTGGGGTTTTGTTTTTCCCTCATGAAGGACTTACGGCAAACATTTTGAGAACACTTTCTAAAAGTATTATTAAAGAGATAGCCAAGGAATCAAGGGTGAATAGGGAAAGGGGATCAAACAGTGGAAGGGCCCAGGGACATGGTGCGGAAATTTTCTTTGAGCTTCAGGAGTTGTAACTGTGAGCAGCTCATAGAATCTCTGTTTCTTGGAAAGTCTTAACCCTACTCAGGAGTTTCCTGTAAAGGTTAATCTTAGCCTCTGGGCCCTTGCTGGAGTGATCACTGTGTTACACCTTGGATTAGAACTGCAACTCAGATCAGAGCCAAGGTATTTGCCAATCATGGTCTCTTGTTAGGCATTGGCTTACATTTACATATGATAACCACAGATCCTATATACTCTCAGAGGGACTTTCAAGTTATCTGAGCTGCGTGCATCTTCAAAGGACTGCATAACTAGTATGGATTTAATGGGCTATTCGCTCCGTGATTCAGCATTTCCAACGTTCCAGTACTCGGAGAATTTGCTCATTAGCTTCGAGAGACAGCTTTTTAATGGAATAAAATAAGGGGGAGAGCGAGTCGTGGTTTCAAAAGTTCTTGTGATTAAAATCATATGGCCAGCTGCTGTTCAGTATGGTGTCACCCAGTGTGAATGAAAAAGTGCTCACTGTCAGAGAGCCATTGGGCTGTAAATTCTGTTTACTGTACAACTGGCCCCTTTCAACTATTTTAAAGTTTTCAAAGCCATGCACGAATAGCATCAGGCAAACGCAACTTTAAAAAAAAATCTTACAGGAAAACTTTTTTGTCTTCATTGAAGAAAATTTGGAAAACAGATGAAAGTAAATTTCTTTTTAAAAAGCAGATCATCTCTTGAGTTTTAACATTTAGGGTATCTCTCCAGCTGGTGCCCCCCCCCATGCATACATATACATGCATACATTTACTAAATTGGAATCATACTGTAAATACAGTTTTGAAACTCGCTTTAGTTAACATATCCTGACCACATTCCTATGCCACAGAAATTTCAGTGGTACTCCATGTTGCTTTGTGTGGGTTATTACAATTTATTCAATTGATCTCTCTTCAGAAATTTAGATTGATTTTAGGTTTTTTTTTTTTTTTGCTAGTAAGGATGATTCAATGGGCATTTTTCAAAATATAAATTTTTTAAAAAGCTCCAGGCTTCTGGGTTTCATTTGGTCTGTTGAAGGTCAGCCAGGGAAGCTGTCTGGCATCTAGGCACAGAGAGCTGTCAGCTCCCCAGTCCTTTAGCTGCCTCCTTTGGGCCCTAAATGTGAGGTCCGTGGGAGAAGGGCACCCCCTGATCTTTACTTGCAACAGATGGGGAGGGATTCGATGCAAACAGAAAAGCATTCAGAGATACTGCCCAGAAAATGACCGTAAGTACAAAGCACGATTAGATGTAATATAGAGTGGGCTCCGGGCGCTGCACCGTCTCTTCTCTGATGAGCGGAGCCCGTGACTCACAGGAGAAGGGGGTGCGCTGGGGTGGTTTTGCCTCCCCCTCCCCATCCTCCCAGATTTCTCAAGACAGCAAATTCATAAACCCTTCTCGGTGACAGTTGTGTAAAATGAAAAGCTCTGCGAATGTGCGGAGAATAGATTATCCTGACTGCCGTTAAGCGTTTGACAAATTGGGAGTTTTGTCATACATCAAAGAACAATGGAGGGAGAATAAGGAACGATGTGCATCATATAAATACGACACACCTGATGGCTCCCGGCATCATTTATCTTCCTGCGCAGTGGGGCAGGGGAGGAGCGAGGGGAGGGGGGAAGGCAGAGGGTTGTCACTGTCCTCCAGGACGCTGCTTGGACCAGCCCACCATCAAGGTCCCAGCTCAGCCTGGATCTCAGGAGGGGCCAGGTGTTCGGTATTGTGCTCGTTAGAATTTCTTGAATCACAGAGCCGGGCGTGGTGGTGCACGCTTGTAATCCCAGTACTTTGGGAGGCAGAGACCGGAGGATCCGGGTTCGCAGCCAACCTCAGCGCGCATGCACATGCGCACGATCTCTCTCTCTCTCTCTCTCTGTCTCTCTCTCCTCTCTCTCTCCTCTCTTTCTCTCTCTCTGTCTCTCTCTCTCTACCTAGCAAGGCCCTCCGCAACTTCGTGAGACCCGGTTTCAAAAATAAAGCATAAAATATAGGGCCAGGGTACAACAACAACAACAACAAAAAAGAATTTCTTGAATCACAGAGAGGTTTCCTGTGAGTTTGATATGGGGGTCCCTGAAGCCACTGATGGGCCAGGCAAGAGTCTCATGTGCTCCAGTGGGCAGGTGAAATGGCGCTGGGCTCCCTCCGCCCAGTGGGGCTGGGGCTGGGCTGGACCAGCACAGGCACTGATGGAGAGAGGAGGCCAAGCAGCACGTCAGTTTATTTCCTGGCAGCCCAGGCTCCCACCCACCTCAACAGAAGGAACGCGCACAGCCAGGAGGAGTGGTTTACTCTCAGGGCTCAGGGGAGGAAAGTGAGTTCGGATAGAATGTGCAGTTGCTGCCATTCCTGACTATCTCGATGATGACGAGTCACATGTGGACCTCAGAGAAAACTGCACAGAGGGCTATCAGGGTGGTGTAACCGGCCTGAGCGTGGGCTGACTATAGGACAGAGGGAGGAGGATTTGACAGCAAGTCTTCACACCCCTTGACCAGGAGCAGACTTGTTTTCTGAGGAGACTACCAGTGACAACAATACCTCGATAACCACGCCAACTCTCAGTCCCAGCCAGCAGCCGCTCCCGACAGACCTGAATGTAACTTCACCCAGCAAAGAGGAGTGTGGGCCATGCACAGACACAGCTCATGTCTTGCTAATCACACCAACCAAAAGATCCTGTGGTACAGAGTCGCAGTCTGAGAATGAGGCTTCGCTGGTGAAACGCTCGTGACTGCTGGAAGACACTGAGCCGTCCGAGGAGAGCAGCCGAGGAGAGCAGAAGAGCTGGCGCCAGTGCTTCCAGAGCCAGACCAAGCTGGAGCTGGTGCAGCAGGAGCTGGGGTCCTGTCGCTGCGGCTACGTGTTCTGCCTGCTGCACCACCTCCCCGAGCAGTGCGACTGTACATTCGACCACGTGGGCTGTAGCCGAGAGGAAACCATCATGAAAATGGTGAAACTGGACCGGAAGGTGGGGCGCTCCTGCCAGCACACCGGGGAGGGGTGCTCCTGAAGGCCAGGCACGGCCACTACATGACGCTGTTCTTAGTTCACTAATGTTAGCCTTATTTAGGACAAAGTCAGCCAGACACCTTGTACTGGGCACATGTCAGACTACAGCCAGCTGTTTCCTTTCTGTAGCCAGCCATCCTGGTACTGTAGTTTAGGGGTTGATGGTGGTTGAAATTGATTTCTGGCTGGTTACTAAGGTACCTGCTAGCCATTGTATAAAATTAAAACATGAACGATAAAAAAAAACAAGGACCTGGGGCAGGCGAGTGAATCCACCTCTTTCAGCCTCAGTTTTGGGATCTGTAAACTGGGATAGTGGTCCCTGCCCTCGTGGTGATGTTGTGAGGATTAAATGAGATGGTATAATAAAATGACCTGCCCACCTACCATGTTGGTTATGATAAAAAAGATGGATACTAGCAAGTGTGGGTGAGGATGTGGAGAAAATGGAATTCTCATACAAGACCGGGGCATATGCGAAATGGTATGGCCGCTTCAGAAACAGATTGGGAGTTCCTCAAGAAGTTAAATGTAGAGTTACCATAAAGCCTAGAGATTGCACTCCTAAGGGTATATCTGAGAGAAGTGCTAATGCATGCTACGGCATGGATGAACCCTGAAAACAGTATACTGAATGAAATAAGCCAATCACAAAGACCACATATTGCATGATTCCATTGATATGAAATATCTAGAATAGGCTAATCCATAGAGATAAAAACGTGAATTAGTGGTTGCCCAGGAGAGGGGTCTGGGGGGGAAATGCAGAGCGACTACTGAAGGGAATGGGATTTCGTTGGGTTCATTAAAATGTTTTAAAAATTGATTGCAATTTTTGTTGTGCATAGGCTGCACAACTATGCAATATACTAAAATTCATTGCATTGTACATTGTAGGTGAATAAATCTTAGGGTGTGTGAATTATATCTCAATAAAAGTGTCCCTCTGCCTCCAAAATCCCCCCCCCAAACAGGACAAAAAGTGCCTGACACACAGTGGGCAACTTCCTCATATGATCCTAAGTCCCTTCCCAGCTCACAGACACATTTGGAAAGGGTTGACAAGGCCTCCGTTCCCAGCTTTTCAAGTTCAAGTCTCTCTATTCCCCTCCTTGAAATGTTGTCTGCTGTCCAAAAAGGAAAAAAAAAAAAAAGACACCAAGTCTTCATGTAAGCCAAAAGTGCTTACAAGGATGACACTCTTAGTGGAATAATTGTATTCCAAAAAAAATCTGGGGGTTTGAGCTAAAAGCCCAGTTTCTATCAGTTGCATGCCTTCTCGATGTCTCCGGAGAGCACTCTTATTTATCTAAGTGTCTATGTTGAGTCTGTACACCATATTGCAAAAGGATCTGCTGAAAAGAGCTGGTGTGAAAGCAGTCCTTCCTGCTGTCTAACTTGGGTTTTCTTGCGGTAATTGAGGCCTCCCTTCCCACCGCCTGTCTGAATGCTGGCATCTGTTGAGGCTCAGATGCCTCGAGTCAAATGGAATAAGTGCCTCTTTGGAGAACAGCTCCTGGAGGCCACTGCCTATTTGTCACATGTCACTGGGATTTGCATATGGATGTGAAATGTATATTTAAAAATGTGCACACACTTGGCTGCACACGCATCCTGCTCCGAATGTGTTTCTCCAATTGCCCATCCCAGACCCACCCTGAGGGCTTGCTAGGCTGGGAGCTGGCTGACCTGCTCACCTTTTCCTGCCAGCCCATGGCCTCCCCGTTGTTGGATGTCCCCTGGCCACCTCTGCTCCTTTCTCCTCCCTCTAGAGGGAGGGACTGGAAGGTTCTGTTTGCAGCTGGTTATCCAGCTCTAAAAAGGATTTGTTACCTTGCTAAAAAGAAACAGGCAACTACAGCTTCCATAGCAGCCAGCATGGGGGTAGCAGAGGGTGCTCCTAAGATTTGGAGTCAGCTGACTTCTCTGTGAACAATGGCTGAGTCTCTTAGCAGTCATGCGACACCGAGTATATCAAGTGGCCTTTCTTTGTCTCTGAGAAATAAAAGCAAGGATGTAGATTTCTTAAGCACCCTGAATTTTGGAATACTCTATACTCTTATGCCTCAAGGGAGCAAAATGACATAATCCAGAGTTCTATAATGCTCTGAATTATCCCCCATGAAGGCTGGGGCCGAGCATCTGGAACTACAGTACTCAAACTCAATCATGTTAGTCAGCTTCCCATCACTATAACAAATACCTGAGGTAATTAACTTATAAAGAGAAAAGGGTTGTTTTGGTCACAGTTGTAGAGGTTCCAGTCCAGGAAGAGTTGACCCATTGCTTCGGGTCTGTAATGAGCATGTCATGGCAGGAATGCCTGGTACAACAAAAGTGCTTACTTCATGGTCAGGGAGCAGAAGACAAGAAGAGGAAGGGACGGGGGTCCCATAATACCTTTCATGGACACACCTCCAATTACCTAAAGACCTTCCCCTAGGCTCCACCTCCTAAAGATTCCACCACCTCCCAGTAGTGCCATCCTCGGGACCAAGGTTTTGGGGGACACATTGGCCTTTGGGGGGGCATTTTTAAAGATCCAAACTATAACACTAACCTGTACCAAACCCTGAAACCCTTCCCAACGACAGTTTAAAAACCTGTCCCCAAACTCTTTGGCACTCCTCCCATTGAGAAATAGAGTGTTTATCCCCTTCCCTTGAATTGGGCAAGCCGGGGATGCTTCTTTCCATTGAGAAAAGCAGGAGTGATGTGACTTCTGAGGGTGGTCCCTTGGGATCCTTGTTCACTTGGTGGTCTTCTTTCTCAGAAATCACCCCTTGTACAGTAAAAAGCCCAGATCATATGGTAAAGCCACACGTCTGACTGTCCCAGCTCACCTGACCTTCAGCCATCCCTGCTTAGGTACAAGACATGTGAGTAAAGAAGTCTTATTAGCAATGAATCCTCCAGCTCCAGCTGCTCCAGCCCTCAGACATCCATATCACCCCTGGTTGTTCTAATCTTCCCAGTTGAGATCCCAGACACCTTAGAGCAGAGCACGCTATCTCTGCTGGATCTTATCCAAGTTCCTGATGCTCAGAACTCCTGGGCACCACTACAATGTTTTAGAGTGTTTGCTGTTGTTATGGACTGAATGTTTGTGTTTCCCCCCCAATTCATATGTTGAATCCCTAAACCCCAGTGTGATAGTGTTTGTAGGTGGGCCTTGGGGAGGAATTAGATTTAGGTAAGTCATGAGGGGAGGGTCCCTATGATGGGATTAGTGCTCTTAGGAGAAAAGAGACACTAGGGCTCCTCTTTCTCTCTCTTCATATGACACACCAAGGTAAATCCATTTGAGCACATGGCAAGAAGGCAGCTGTCTGCAAGCCAGGAAGAGAGGCCTAACCATACTGGTACCTTGACCTTGAACCTCCAGCCTCCAGAACTGTGAGAAAGTTTAAGGCCCTCAGTGTATGGTATTTCATTGTAGCAGCCTAAGTAGACAAAACATCTATGCAAGAAAAAAGCACACAAAAACAAAACAAAAAAAAAAACAAACTAGAATTACCCAGACCAAGCCCTGCATTTTCCACCTGGTCCTTTGGTCACCATAAGGTGCTCTACAAGGTGTGAACTGGTCACTGCAAATATGTCTGCAGGTGGGCAATCGGATTCCAACCAACACTTGTTTGTAGGTGGGAATTATCTTTGCTTCCCTCAAAAGAGGCCACAGTGAGTTGGATTGAGTAAGGATGTATGCATGGGTGGAGGGGTGGTATGGGGAGAAGTTCAGGAGCAAAGGCACAGAGCTCCTCTGGGAATACCAAACCCTAGCACCAACCTCTGCCGCCTCTCCCAGCCTATGCTGTTCGAACAGCCCAGCATTGTTTATCCCCAGAGTTCCCTCCCTCCAGCCCGGCACCAAATCTAAACTATTATCCAAGAACAATGGGGCCTATGGCCCTTTTCATTCTGCAACAGAGAGGCAAAGCTGGCAGCATGGGTGTTTATATCATGCTCTGGCTTTCCAGAGGCATCATATTCATTAATAAATTACTCCTTTCTAACAACAGTCCCTTTATCAGGGTGACATCATGATGTGTGTTCATCAGACAGGGGCACCGATGCTGTGGCAAAGGCAGCTCGTGATATGAGGTGGATGAGGCCATGGGACTAGGAGCCCGGGGACTGCATGTACCAACTCTCTGGTTCTTCCTTGGACAGAAAGCTTCACTATTTTGACTCTTTTTTCATCTGTACAACTGGTGGAGATAGTAATCTCACCAAGGTGTAGAGCTTTTGTGAACACTGGGTGGCACACAAAGGTGCCCATGAACTGCAACACACTGCACACTGTCCCTGTCATGGCTTCTGGATCCTCACAAAGATGCTGCTATTAGCCGTAGTCACAGGGAGGCTCAGCGTTTGCATTGAGGACAAAGGTCAGACAGTAGAAGAAGGACCTTCAAGTCCCCCTGGCCCATGATGATGTTGCAGCCAAAGCAAGCAGGCACAGACCTCTCCATCTCCACCACCCAGGCTCCCCTCTCCCTGCACCCCCAGCTTCATGAGACCTACCCACCCCCTGTACCCTCACATGCCAGCTCTCATGATCCAGGCATGTTCAGTTTTCATTCATTCATTAGTCTAATTTTATTTTCCTGTGTTCATAAATGTCTTATTGTTCTTCTATGTATAAGAATTGTCATTGGTGAGTGCTAAAAAAAATCACCACTGTCATGGTGACATCCTGCATAGCCCTGCTCAGCTGCTGAATCTTGGATTTGGCCAGCATATTAATGTACTTATGTCCAGGATGGATGGTCATCCCATTCATGATTGGTGGCCCAGTATGACCCCCAATTCCAATATCCAGCCTTTGCATAAGAAGCTGCTCAGGATCTCTTTGTACCATACCCCCACCTCGCACAATTTTTTAAAAATGTGGTAAAATACACAAACATAAAATTTACCTTAACTATTTTGTGTGTGTGTGTGTGTGTGTGTGTGTGTGTGTGTGTGTGTATGTGTGTGATGGGGAGCATTCTACCACTGAGCTATACTCCACCCCTTTTAATTTTTAATTATGAAACAGGGTCTCCCTAAGTTACTGCATGCTGGCCTTGAACCTGTTCCTGTTTCAGCCTCTCAAGTACTAGGACTATAGGTGTGTACCACCACACATGGCTTACCTTAACTACTTTTAAATGTATGGTTCAGTAGCATTAAATAATTCATAAGGTCGTGCAATGATCACTACCATGCATCTCCAGCACTCTTTCCCTCCAGCAAAACTGAAACTTTTGAACAACTCTTTGCATTCCCTTGTCCCCAGCCCCTTGTAACCACCATTCTACTTTCTGACTCAGTAATTTTGACTGCTCTATGCACCTCGTGGAAGTAGAGTCATACAGTATTTGACTTTTTGTGACTGGATTATTTCACTTAGCATAACGTCTTCAAGGTTAATCCATGTCCTAGCATGTGTCAGAATTCCCTTCCTTTTAAAGTCTGAATAATAGTCCATTGTATGTATATACCACATTTTGCTTATCCATTTATCTGTCTATTGCCAGTTTGGTTGCTTCTGCATTTTAGCTGTTGTGAATATTTTTGTGGTGAGCATGTGTGTGCTCAGGACGACTTTTAACTCAGAATGAGTGGCTCCATCTGATGGAAACTCGGTGGCTGTAAACCACAGTACTTCTCCCACAGTGGACATGTGTGATGGCAGAAAAGGCAGAAATAACTCCAGGGGTATATTCAAATAGCCACGTATGTGCAGAAAGCAGATCGGTCACATTGGATGTAAGGTGAGAAACAGCGAGAGACCCAGCTCCAACACTGTATCTTGTCTTATTTTTTTGGTACTAGGAATTGAATCTAGGGGCATTCTACCTCTGAGATACACCCTCCAGCCCTATTTTATTTTTTATTTTGAAACAGGGTCTTGCCAAGTTGCTGAGGATCTCGCTAAATGTCTGAGACTGGCCTTGAACCTGTGATCCTCCTGTCTCAGCCTCCCAAGTACTGGGATTATAGGCATGTCCCACCATGCCTGGCCAAACACTATATCCTAAATTTGGACAAATGACTTGGCTTCCTCCAGCCTTAGTTTCATCCTGTGTAAAATGAGGATCATGCTTTGTTGTCTCTTTGGTGTATTTCCCTGTTGTGTGTGCAGTTCAATGGCAGAATGGAATGAATGTATTTTATCAACCAAACACATTAAATGAATGGCAGCTGTCAATTCCCCCAGGGCCTAGCACATAGCACATGCTGAACAAATGTTCATATTAATGATTGTTGTTTTCTTTGCTGAAATCCATGAGCAGTCTCTTTCTCTCTCTCTCTCTCTCTCTCTCTCTCTCTCTCTCTCACCCCCCTCTGTTTTTCCAGTTTGAGTCTCTTGCTCTCAGATTGGCTTTGCTGTGGTCCCCACACTGCAGGGATGGCCCTGTTGGTTACATGCATGTGTATACATGTCTCTCCGTGAGATTGCATGGTCCAGAAAAACAGTCCTATTCTTCTTGGGGCGGAAGAGTTCTTTCAGGGACTAGAGGCAAAAGAAGTAGAGTCACAGAGTCAGGGAAAGTCAAGGGCCAGAGAAAGTACCAGGAGACTCAGAATGGGGGCTAAGGAAGTACTTCTCAAACTTCAATGTGCACAGAGTTACTGGGAATTCTGTTAAGTGAAGACTCTGACCCTTCACTGGGTCTAGGGTAGAGCCTGAAATTCTGCATTTCTATGAAGTTCTCTGGTGATGCTTGCCTGCAGTCTACAAACCACACTTTGAGGGTCTTCCACCTCAGGGAGATTCATGGGTCTCAGGTCATGATTCTACACAATCACACTCTCTGGGCCCAGGGCCCAGAACCTGCAGTTGGTATGTGATTCTGACACTCCCTGGAATCTGAGAACCTCTGATTTGTAGGCGAGGTGGGAGGCTCTGCGCTCCCTTCTCTGATATCCACGCACCTCCCCAGAGCAGCTTCCCCGCGGGCGCTGGTTCCTGTGCCAGGAGGCTGCTCTTCGTTTACATTCTTCATGCCATTTTCTGAAAGCCTCAGCCATTTGGGTCAATTATTTACAAACTGCACCCGGAGCATGCTTTTCTCCAAGGTCTGAAGCATATTTTGATAAGATAGTGAGACACGTGTGAACACAGAGGTTGAGAATCAATGGCCGGGCTGGGCATTAGCTCAGCCATGATTATTCATCCAGACCTTGACCTTTTGCAGAGATGTCTGAGAAGTGAGTAAATTAACACCCATGGGGGCTGAAAGGGGCCTGCAGACTCGGAGCTTCCCTCAGTCAGGACCTGATGAGTAGAACCTGGCCCAGGAAGTCAAGGTCACCAGGTCCCACCAGGCTGTAGAGTCTCTTTGCCTGCCCCCAAGCAAGAGCCGAGATCTCCCAACTGCAGGCTGTGTGCCGAGGGTCTGTCCTGGCCAGAGGCAGAAAGTGGCTGGATAGATTCAGCCACAGGTGCAGCTCTGACCATCTGGCCCATCTTTACCTGCTCCAGGGCAGGTGTGACTGGATTCTTAGTGGACTCCTTAGGCCTCTGTCCAGGTATAGCACTCAGGAACCACCTCACTGTGTGAGTTCTACTCCCATCTCTGCCCTTCTCTGACCAACAGAGGGTCTGAAATGATTTTCCTCTCTGGGACTTGACTGCCTTCCAGCTGGCTAGGAGTCCCACAGCCTGTATCAGACACCCCTGCTCACTCTTGCCCTCTGTGAGCAACACAAGCCCCCTGGACCAGGTTTCTTCTCAGTGCTGAAAATAGATTTACTTTCTCAGCACCCAGCAAGCCTCAAGAGTGGCCTAGGTTGATTGGCCAGGCCCCATCATGTTCTACTAGCCACAGCACGCAGGCAATGGCAGGCAGGACAGGGGGCCATTATGCAACTCAATGTCTCCTGGGTATGGAAAAATGATGTGGTCACAGAGCACCAGCCAGGTCAACTGAGCATTCCTGGGAGAGAAGAGTGGGCACTCCTGTCCCTTCCACCCTCTCCTTCACCTTCTTTCCCTTCCAACAAGCATCTCATGAGCAGTTGCTGATTTCTGAAGGAGAGACATTTCTAGGCATCACTGGGGACACTGGACTTTACGACTCAAATGCCCTTGTGGCACTGAGCAAGGCACAGCATCCTTTACACTGTCTGTGTAGTGCAGGGACAAGACTTGTCACCATCCACGCAGCTGGAGGAGAGGGAACTATGGGCAGAACAGACCTTGCAGATAGAAGACAGGAGAAGGCCCAGGAAGAAGGTGGACTTGGATATTATATTTACGGCACCAGGGCAGCTCAGGAAGACCACAGACACAGGGACATTTTTGTTTTTGTTCTTTGCTTAGCGTGTCTTAGTTTTTCTGCAGTGCTCTTAGGGCATGACTACCCCCATTTCCTTTTGGCGGCCATGAAGCCTTGGTGTACATGCGTCATGGAGGGAACAGACAGAGATTGTCCTGGTTTTCAGGAACTTAAGAGGGCTTATTGACCTGAATGGACCCAGAGGACTTGGGGCTCAAGCATCTCCACCTAACCCTCTAGTACCTCTATGCACAAGATGAAGATGAGGAAGATAGGACAACTTTCACATGCTTTATTTGCCTTCTTCTTCCGTGACCATAGCCACCCCTATTGGTGCTGGGTAGAAGGAGCATGATCAGGGGAAATATTGGATGAACAGAAGTTTACCTGAAGACTCACTCTGACCCCTTCCTCTGTGGGAAGGGAGTGGATGTGGGTTCCACTGGGAACCCACAGTGTTTGCCTGCAGAGCCTTGCTCACTTTACCCCCCTCCTCTGTGGGAAGGAGGCAGAGAAACAACCCAGGGTCGCTAAGGTGCAATGTGCAAAGGGTTGTCAATCACCCCAAATGTAACACATAGAAAGAAGGTGTCCAGAGGGACTATAAAAACCAACATGCGGAAGACTCCAGGAGGCTTTCCTTTCCCGGAAACAGACTGCACCAGACTCCATCTCTGGAGTGTAACCCCCTTGCCCCAGGATGCCTTTCCATTCCCAGGAATGGCCCATTATAGACGCTTTCCCCAGAAGCATAACCCTTTCCCCTCTCTTCATGACCTTTCTCATATGGTGCCATTACTTCTCTAAATAAACCTCCTTTACCCCCCCCCCCCGATAAAGAAAGAAAGAAGTTGCAGAGGTATTGATCTGGGACATCATTAACACTTTTCTTTATGAACACAGTCCTAAACACAGTACTCATGAGCTCCTGAGCATCCAAGTTGATCAGATTCCCTATCTCCAGAGGAATGATGAGGCCCTTCCATCTCATCCCCGACGTCAGTAACTCAGAGGAGTTTCCAAATTTGACAGGCCGTGCATATTAACAAGGTGAAAGAAGAAGACAAAATATTGTAAATGTGTGGGTTCTTACCAGCTGACTCTGTTAGAAAGACCAGGAAATGCAGAGGCGGGAGAGAAATGGGGGAGAGATGTTAACTAGAACATTGTTGACTCATGGCCATCGAGCTTCAGCAGGAAGTCCTGATTAGGCCCGGTGTCTGCCTGACGCCACCTGCAACTCGGGCATCGCCAGTGACCAGTGTCGGTAAGCCAAAAACTGCTCACACACACACTCGCGTATGTCTCAGCTTTCTCGCTTTTCAGTCTATTTATATGCCAATCCCTTATTGCCTGATTTGTTTCTACACATATGTTTTTTACCATAAGACAAAGGGGAAAGGGAGGAGATGTTGGTTGCGTGGCAGTTGGTCAATCTGAAGTTCCCAAGGGAGCCCTGGGCTGCGCAGAGCTGGTGTTCCTGGAGGCGGGAGTCCACAGGTGGGTGGAGAGTGATTACTCACTGTTTGCTCTGTCTCCATTGTCTCTTGGGAAACACATGTAGGGAGACAAGGCAGAAAAGCCACTCTCGTCCATCTACTGAGTGAAGTGTTGAGGCCTAACATTTATCACAATTTCCAGGTTCCTCCGAAATGTATTCCACTCATCTCCCCTTTCATCCGTTCTCCATTTCTTACCCAGAATGAGCTTCTGAAAATATAAATCAGATCATGCCACTTTTCCGCTCAAAGTCCCCTAAGAGCTTCCTATTGCACTTCGGATAAAATCCAAACTCCTTACTTATTGTGGCCTGCAAGTCCCAGCATGATGTAGCCCTGCCTGCCTCTCAAAACTCATCTCCAGCCGGATATGGTGGTGCACGCTTGTAATCCCAGTACTTTGGGAGGCGGAGACCGGAGGATCCGGGTTCACAGCCAGCCTCAGCTCTCTCTGTCTCTGTCTCTCTCCCTGTCTTTCTCTCTCTCTCTACTTAGTGAGGCCCTCTGCAACTTCGTGAAACCCGGTTTCAAAATAAAGTATAAAAAATAGGGCTGGGGGCATAGCGCGGAGGTAGAAATCCCCTGGGTTCAATCTCCGGCACCACACAAAAAAAAAAAAAACCTCATCTCCTGCAGCTGGGCATGGTGGTGCATGCCTATGATCTTTGTACTTGGGAGGCTGAGACAGGAGGATCGCAGGTTTGAAGCCGGCCTCGGCAGTTTAGCAAGGCTCTGAGCAACTTAGTGAGACCCTGTTTCCAAATTAAAAAAAAATAAAATAGGTTTGGGGGTGTAGCTCGGAGGTAGAATGCCCCTGGGTTCAAAACAAAACAAACAAACAAACAAACAAAAAGATCTTAAAAACCTCATCTTCTCTCCTCTCCTCCATGAACTATGCTCCAGCTACACTGGCTTTTTTTTTCCAAGGTTGCTCTGCCTGTTTGCATTTTCCATTTGTTGCTTTGTTTGTCCAGAATTCCTCCCTCCTCCCCTCCTCACCTCCTTGGCTGCCTGATACTCCTCATTTTTATCTCTGCTCCAGTATTTTCCAGGCCAGTCCAAGCAGCACCCTCTCATATCTCTCTCTCTCTCTCTCTCTCTCTCTCTCTCTCTCTCGTATCTTGTTTTATTTTCTTTTTTTTAACTTTTTATGTTCATTTATTGGTGCATTGTAATTATACATTTTGATATATGTCAGGGTATGAACATCATACATGCACACATTACACATTTAGCCCTCCCTCCAATCCCACCCTATTCCCTCCCCCTTCCCTCCCTTTCATGCTCCGGATAGTGATTGAGTCTTATAGGTTTGTGTATGTACATCATGTGCTATAGTGTGTTTCCCTCCACTCCCCTCCCAAGTCCCTCAGTTAGGTCACCTTCTTTGTCCATCTAAAGATTTCTTCTTCTTCCCTTCTAAGTCCCTTCTACATCCCATTCTATCTAGCTCCCACAGATTAGGGGGGACATCCGATTTTTTACTCTTAGTGACTTACTAATATCGCTTAGCACGATGTCCTCTAGTTCTCTCCATTTCCCTGTAAATGATGTGATTCTTGTCTCCTTGTCTCTCCTTGAATTTGTGTGCATCATTTGTTCATTTGCTTTTTAACCTCTGTCATTCATCCCCAGACAGTACTCTCTATGAGAACAGGGGCTGTCCCATCACTCCATACAATGCCTGGCACGTGGTTGGTGCTCAATAAAGAATTGAATGAATGAACTAATAGACCATAAATGAAGGGGCGTGGTGTCCCAAGCTCTGCCACGGGACCTTCCAAATTCAGAGCATGCAGGAATTCACTGTCTCTTGCATCTTGAGTGTTCAATACCATGAAATATGTGTCATTTATATTTTATAAATGAAAACATTAAGACTTAAAGAGGTTATTCGATATACCCACAATCACACAATCAGTAATGTTGGGACAGCTGGAAATGGAGATCAGTTCTAGCTGACTACATAGCCCGTCTGTCTTGCTCTATCACTATTTACTATTTGGTGTTTGGGAGGTGGCCAAGAAGGCTGCCCAGAGGGGGCGTAGATACCTCTAGGAGAGAACACAGTGGTACACATACGTGCTCTAGAACTGTCCTGCCTGGGTTCCAAGCCTGGCTGTGCCTGTTATTCACTATGTGATCTGCCAAGTTTCCTAATCTTCCTGTGCCTCAGTCTCCATCTGTAAAATGGAGATATTAACAGCACCCCTCTCACAGAGCTGTTTTAAGAATTGAGTGAAATAATATATGTAAAACCACTTGACCCATGTCTGGCCCAAAGTAAGCACCACACAGCATCTGTTTACTACCTTTATTATTATCATGGTCATTCTACAGCTCACCTTGCATGTACCCAAACCTTCTGAGAGATCTTTACAAACAACCTGGTAGCACACAGGTCTTATTGAAAACCCCAAGTCTGTCTGTCTGTCTGTCTGTCTGTCTGTCTCTCTCTTCCTGCTGGAGCTTCTAGAAGGAGTTTCTCTGTTGCATGTAACTTTGGAGAAAAGTGGTAATGTGCAGCCCATTATGTACAGAGGAACATAAAGTTTAAAAGCAGAGAAGGAAATGGATGTGTTAGTGACACAGAGTTGTGGGGGAAACCACCCACTAAATTACATTTCTGCACACACAAAAAGAAGAACTACAGGCAAAATGGGAATGAATGAGGCTGGAATGGCAAAGGCGTCATGAAGCAGAGCCGGCAACAAGGCACAGAGCCCTCTGTCATTTCTAGCATCAAGGAATGTGTGGTTTTATTATTCTTTCATAAATGGTCTCCATTCATTTTGCTGTTGCTTCTTCTCCATGACTGGTGCAGCTGGTATTCCCCATGCCTGCATTCTGCCCAGCACAGACCCCAGCCTGACAGCCAGAATTGTGGCTGGAAATCTGTAGTTAGAGAAGGGGAATCCTAGCAAGATTCTTGGGAACCAACTCGATGGAATATGAGAAAACTAAGGCCATGATGGAAGAGACCTGTGGTTAGTCATTGATTCAGTAATAATTTATTGAGCAAGTTTGCTATACAAGGCCCCAAGCTAGGGAAAAAATTGGAAGGGTCCTTACTTTTAGAGCAAAGGACCCACAGCTAACTCTTGTAAAAGACTCTTTAATGGACCTAAATTTCAAGGAGCTCAAGCCTGAGAATGATAAGTTTTGAGTTCCAGTCTAAACTCCACCTTTTTTTTTATCTGACCTGGAGTAATTTACTGAGCCTCTGGCTTTTCATGTGTAAAATGTGGAAGATGGTATCTGGCCTGTGAATCTCACAAGGAATTTATGAGCATGCAGATAATCGTGACACATGCTGATGCTTGATGGCCTATAAAGTAATTTGTACATGATGCTTTTGTTACTGGTAGGATGGTAATTTGCAACCAGGGAATTGCAGCCACTGGAATGATATAATGGGAAAATGAAGGGGATGGTTGTGGAGGTGGGAGGCAGATCATGTGTGGGAAATAGAGTGAGGAAGAGCAAAGGGGGACCCCTAAACCTTTATTCTGAGGGATGGTTCTTTACATTGTTTAGAATAAATGTGAAAGGACTTACCACTATGAGAAGTGACTCAGTCCAGTGGCAACCATCACTCACTAGTATCTAACCTTGTGGTAGGTGTGAGGATGGAAGGTACTGAGACCAGGCAGGGCTACCCAAGAGCTCAGAGTTGTGCTGGGGATGCAGAATCCTAAACGAAGGCACCCTGCAGTACCTCTACAGGAGTTTGGGACAGAGGGACCCAAACCCAGCCTGTTGGGAATGGATTGAAGACTCCCCAGGAGAGATGATGACTGAGCTGGGTTTGAAGGCTATAGAGCATTTAACCACTTGGATTATACCTGGAAGGGCAGTCAAGGCTGAGAGAACTGCACAGAAATAGCATGTTGGTTTTACATTACACAAACAAAATGTCTCTAGTTAATTAACCTTATAAAGAAAAAAGGTTTATTTAGTTCACAGTCTTAGAGGTTAGAGATTCAAGGGCATGGTGCCAGCATCAGTTCAGCTCTGGTGAGAACTATGGTGGTGTCACAGTGACAGGAGCATGTGTGGAGAAATGACATCACCAGCCAGGAAGCCAAAGATGCTGGGAAGTGGCTGGGCTTGTTCTTATGTAACAGCCCTCTGGAGAGAACCAACTCAGGGGTACGAGGAAAACTACCTCATTCCCTTCCAAGGGCACACCCACAACGATCTAAGGATGTCCCACTCAGCCCCGCCTCTTAAAGGCTCTACATTACCCCTCATCCCTCCCCCATGACCAAGCTTTCCACACATGAATCCTTAGGAGACAAACAATATCCAAACTATAGCAGATAGTGATGCGACACATTTAGGAAACCAGATGTGGCTCACGGAGAGGTCTGGAGTATAGGCAGGCATGGTAGTATGGACCATTTTGCCAATAATTTGAGTACCAGGCAGAACCCGAATTGTGTTCAGGGGAGACTGTCCTGTAATGATAGCTTGGTGGCATTTGATTAAGATCCTTTGATTATAAAGGTAATATACACTCAGAGCCAGTCTCCTCCCCATTGTAGCTGCTCTTCAAAGTCCTCCATGGCGTTATGAAATGTGCAGCCAATTCTGCATGAGGGTGAGTGTTTCAGTCAGCATTCACACTGCTATGACACCAAATACCTGACAATCACAGCATAGAGGAAGGAAAATTTATTTGGGGGCTTACAGTTCAAGAGGTTTCAGTCCATGTTAGGCCTGGTCACATCTGCAGAGCTCAGGGCATGGTGGTAGGAAACAGAGAGAAAGCAGAGAAGGGAGTCTGTGAACATATATATAGTCCCCAAGACCACACCCCCAATGACCTACCTCCTCTAGCCACACCCTACCTGCCTAAGTTACCACCCAATAAATCCATTCACTGATGAAACGAGAACCCCCGTGATTCAATTTATCACCTCTGAACATCAATACATGAACTCTTCCAGGGGACATGCTATATCTAAACCATAACAGTGGGGATGCTGACAGCACTCCTCCTCCCAGGTGGTAGATGAGGAATGGATGCACTGCAGAGGGAACCCATGCAAATGATCATCTTCCCACGGCCCCCAGGCTCATGTGGTGCCTGACACTGCAGCCAGCCTTCCCATCACAGGACTTCTCTCCAAGCTCCAGGAAGTGATGGATTCCTAAGGCAGGGGGCATTTCATCCCTGAGGAGGGACAGATGAATGTCATTGGGTTCAATCCCCAGAATGCCCTTGGGTTCAATCCCTAGAACATATGCATCTATCAAGTTCCTGTGGTTTACACAATCAATCCCATGGATGGTGACAACTGGGAGGGTGACATAAGAGGCTTCTGTGGCACCTTCTGGATTATTCTGTTCATGAACCTCAAACCCAGTGTGTCCAAGATTGGAATTCTCACTTCTTTCTCAAAAGCACTTGCTCCTTATTCAGGCAGGTGCTACCATCTAGTTGTCTAAGTCAGAGCCTGAGCATTGCCCTCAATGCTTCCCTGCTTTGAACCCAGAACCCCATTATTCCCCCACTTCTGCCTATTCTACTTCCTGTGCATCTGTATTGCTACTACTTAGCCCTAGGTCCTCCATGCCCCACACCTCATAAATCAGGACACATGAGTGCCCCCGCTTTGTTTGTTCTTTCAACTCCATCCTCCATCCCTCCTATGATTGCTGAATCACCTTGCTCTGCTTAACAAGGTCCTGGGATGCCAATATTTTCTTTGTTCATTTCTTTGGCCACCATGGAGTGTACTCTCTGTAGCAGGCTCTGTGATGGCACTGGAGGAACAGAGGTGAATGAACTGGGGCTGCTGCTATCAGGGTCATCACAGCCTGAAGGGGAAGGCAGCGGTAAGGAAGGCCAGTGTTAAAGTACCAGCCCATGCTCAGTGTGGTAGGGCTCAGATGGTGGAGGCCAGCCCTGACTGGGAACCAGGGGAGTGAAAGTGCCTTTTGGCTTATTATTTTCCCTGCCTGTGGTTCATTTCCTACACCTAAAAATATTACCAGGGATTGATTTGAAAAGCTATGAAAATAATGTACATGTTATATTGAAAATGCAGAAAAAAAGAGTTAAAATAAAAGCTTAAAACCATCTCTAGTATTAACTCTGTCCAGCTGCTATTAAAATTTTGTATCTTCCTTAATAAGTTTTCTTTTCACATTTATATTTATAAAACGTGAGATGCCCTTAGGTATAATGTCTTGTACACTGCTCTTGTTTATTAACCAGTGTCCTAGCATTTAACAAACAGCTCTATTCTTTCTTGCTAGAAAAAGAATACATAACTGTTCCCAAAAGTTTTACATGATAAAAATTACATGTCAAAGATCACCTACCACTCCTATACTTTGAGGTAGCTTCTGCTAACACTTGTATATATGTTCTTTCAGAATTTTATGTTCACATTATAGTTAGATAGCAGTATAAATATAGGAAGTCAGGTGTGGTAGTGTACACCTGTAATCCCAGTACTTAGGAGGCTAAGACAGGAGGATTGCAGGTTTGAGACCAGCCTTAGAAATGGGGGGGGGGAGTGGAGGGAAACACACTATAGCACAAGATGTACATACACAAACCTATAAGACCCAATCACTATCCGGAGCATGAAAGGGAGGGAAGGGGGAGGGAATAGGGTGGGATTGGAGGGAGGGCTAAATGTGCAATGTACCCTGACATATATCAAAATGTATAATTACAATTTACAATGCACCAATAAATGAACATAAAAAGTTAAAAAAAAAAGAAATTTAACAAGACTCTCAGCAAGCTAGTGAAACCCTGTTTCAAAAATAAAAACTGCTGGGGGTGTAGCTCAGAGGTAGAATTCCCTGGGTTCAATCCCCAGTACCAAATATGTGTATATGTGTGTATGTATATGTGTATGTATATGTGTATGTGCAAGTATATGTATATATTTATGTATATGTATATATGTATGTATATATGTATCTGGAGATGGGCTTGATCTTTAGCCTGCTTCTCCCACTTTTAATACATCATACTCTCCATGTATTCCTTTGAATCACATGTGTTCTTCTTTAACATCTATATGATAGCCCATATAAAATATTATAAATTATTTAATATTATATTTATAGATAGCTACACTGCTTCTATATATTCATGATTTCAAACAGCAGAATGCTGAAAAGGCTTCTGTGGGCACATCTGTGCTGTGGTCCATTTCTCTCCTTTGTCTTAAGTCCCAGAAGTGAAATTGCTATGACAAAGATTGTGAACATTTTGAGTTTTGGTCCACCTACGTGGTTAGCAGAATTATAAGATGATCTGTGATGAACCTTGTCTTTCTTTAGTTCCTTCCCTTTGAGCATGGGTGGAACATGTGACTTGCTTCTAACCAATAGAATACACTATAGATGATGGGTTGTCACTCCTGTGATTATGTCTCATCATGTGGCAAAAGTGAGGGGACTTTGCAGATATAACTAAGATCTAATCAGTTGACTGAAAGTTAATCAGAGGGGAGATTATTCTCAGTGAGCCTGACCTAATTAGGTGAGACCTTCAGAAGAGCCTAGAAGTCAGGGACACTCTCCCCTGCTGGCCTTTAAGAAGCAAGCCACCCCGGTACCGCAAAACAAAGAAAGAGAGAGAGAAAGAGAGAGAGAGAGAGAGAGAGAGAGAGAGAGAGAGGAAGAAAGAGAGAAAGAAAGAGAGAGAGATAGAGAAAGAAAGAAAAAGAAAGAAAGAAAGAAAGAAAGAAAGAAAGAAAGAAGAAAGAAAAAAGAAAAAAGAAAAAAGAAAAAAAGAGTCTATAGCTTCAAGGAGATGAATTCAACCAATAATCACATGTGCTTGGAAGACAATCCTGAGCCTCCGATGAGATCTAAGTCCCAATGATACTCCCATCACAGCTCTGTAAGATCCTGAACCCAATTACATCCTTCCTGGACTCCTGACCCACGGGAACTTTGAAATAATAAATGCATGTTGTTTTCATCTACTAAACTGGTGATGATTTGTTATGGAGCAATAGAAAACTGATACAATATAGGAAAACTACCTTTGGTAAATTATGCATCCATTTACATTCCCCGCCAGTATGAGAGTTCCCATGTCCCCACCAATTTCAAACTTTCAAATCTTTGGTAATCTAAGAGGTCAATTTGTAGTTGACTTACAGACAAGGGTGCATATTTTTTGTTACTTTTTTTTTTTGCGGTACCAGGGATTGAATGCAGGGGTGTTCTACCTCTGCACTATTCCCCCGGCCCTATTTTTTATGCTTTATTTTGAAACTGGGTCTCACGAAGTTGCAGAGGGCCTCACTAAGGAGAGAGAGAGAGAGAGACAGGGAGAGAGAGAGAGAGAGAGAGCTGAGGCTGGCTGCGAACCCAGATCCTCCGGTCTCCGCCTCCCAAAGTACTGGGATTACAAGCGTGAGCCACCACGCCCGGCTATTTTTTGTTACTTTTATTTTCCATTTTAAAACTACTTTGGATCTGGGCGTGGTGGCGCACGCTTGTAATCCCAGTGCTTGGGAGACTGAGACAGGAGGATCACAGGTTCACGACCAGCCTCAGCTACTTAGTGAGGCCCTCCACAACTTAGTTGAGACCCTGTTTCAAAATTAAAAAATAAAATATGACTGTGGGTACAGCTCAGAGGTAGAATGTCCCTGGGTTCAATCCCCAGTACCACCAAAAAAACTACTTTGGTATATTGCCTAATCATATTCTTTTCCAGTTTTTGAATTTTTCTTTTTTATTTGTGAGAGCTCTTTCCATATGTGGAGGTCAGGAAAAAGACAGAAATATAGACATTTCTTTATCTGTTACAAATATTTTAAGCTTTTGTTTTTTCTAGCTTGACAGTTTATTTCAATTATTATTTATGGCATTTAGTGAGCAGGGATATGGGTGTTTTCTCATTCTGTTGAAACTTAACAAATGCCACTCTGGTAGTCTGTATGGAAGACTGGATGATATTAAGGAGAACAGCGAGAAGGCTACTGCATTAGCACCGGTGAGCTAACAAAGACGAAACCTGAACTACAATAGGAATTGAAGGAGATGGCAAGGAGGGGACTGAGCCTGGAGATGTTTTAGAAATGGAATTGGCAAACTTTGAGATTCGTAGAGTCGAGTTTTTACTAGATGGGATATGGCGATGTAGAAATGAAGAAAGCAGAACATATTCTGGCCTGGATCAGTAGGTACGAACCTCACTGAGTTGGCTTCTCCCTGGTGGATCTATAATACCAAAGGTCCAGGCTTTGCAAATCTTTTGAGACCAGAGAACACATATTTTTTTGTGATTTGCCTTCATTTCCAGTGAGTGAAAGAAAAACAATTCCTGAAGGTGCCCCTTCCCTTCCTTCTAAGAGATAAAGGTTCTCTGTGTTATAGTTTCAGTAAATCCCCCTCACCAGACAGACCTATGGCTTTGAAGTTGAGCAGATGGGCAGGGGTGTTTGTTAAACAAGGACCCACTTGGACAACTTCCCTTTACAGGCTGGGCAGCCTCATCTCTAGGCAGCAGACTCCAGTGAGATGCTGAACATCACAATAAAATTTCTGGCAAGAGGAGAGAAGGCAGTCTGCTCTGTTCCTAGACTCTGGATGATCGCTCATACCATCTGAAATGAAGACACGCTGCCCACAGTCAGTAAGGGCAGAAATGAAGAGCCGTAGGGTTGGGGATAGAAGCATGCTTGTGATCTCCCATTGGTGGTAGTGGGAAGACAGATGCCAGGCTAACGAAACTGAGGTCCCAAAGACACCTCCTTGGCACTATCAAGGTCAGGTGTGAGTTATTCCAAATCTCACTTCCAGCCAGAAGGGGTGGCACATACCAGTACTTGGGAGGCTGAGCCAGGAGGCTTACAGGTTCGAGGCCAGCCTCAGCAACTTAGCAAGACTCTCAGTAACCTAGTGAGATCCTGTTTTTTTTTAATGTATAGAAGGGCATTTTAGCTCAGAGGTAAAATGCCCTTGGATTCAATCCTCAGTACCACAAAAAAAAGAAAACAAAACACATCACTCCTTGGTTCTTTAGTTAATTTCATTTTGTGGTTCTCAACCAGGGGCCAATTTTCTGTTTCTCAAAGGGATGTTTGGCAATATCTGTATACATTTGGGGTTGTCTGGCTTCTAAACATCCCACAACGCACAAGACAATCCCCCACAACAAAGAATTACCTGGCACCAGGTGTTAATAGTGATGAGCTCCAGAAGCCCTGGTTTAGTAGGAACAAGAGGGATGGCGTGAATTAATGGTATGTCCAAGTTGGGGATGTGTGCAGCATCTCTCGAGTACTACACCAGGTTCTGTGAATAACTGACCTCCCCCATATCCTTTCTTCCTGTTAAACTAGATTTGATGGAAACATCCCCCAAGCACTTCTGGGTACCATTTGGCCTCCTTGATGCTAAGAACAGCATTGAGGACTCAACACTAGGAGATATGAACCCCAAGTTCACCTACAGAGTCGTGATTAGGATGATCAGGAGCAACACCACTTGTCCTAAAGCTGGAGAGGATATTACAAACCACTTCTATTTGGCAAGTATGGCAAGATCTTTCCTCTCAAACCCCAAATCAAACATCTATAAACCACTGCCATTTGGCGAGGTTCCCATGTTGCGCACCGACACACCGGGTCCTGTTTCACCTTTGATTTGGGGGATATATTCACTTTGCCCAGATTGAAATACAATGTCTGTCAGATGAAGTCAGCCATGGGAGGAGAAAGGAGACTGGGTGTTTGAGAGTCTAAGAGTGGATAAATACTTGATATGTCATAGTTTTAGTTGGACATCGCATCCATGAGAGTCAGAACCGAGGGTTCGAGTTCTCAATTTCAGGGGCAGTACTCTGAGGAAAGCAGTCCAGAGGAAAGGTGAAACTGGAATAAATTAGCATTAACTCTCATCTACATCTCTGCAGCATAATCCGATTTTTCTATATATAATAAAGGTATATGTATGCTACGTAAACATGTTAGGATTATTTTTTTAATGATCGACTCCATGAAACAAGGTTTTATGTTCTCTTATTTTTAATGTCTATTGATGGTAGTGGTATTCTTTTTCTGTCCCAGGAGAGATCAAGAAAACAAACATTACAAAGAATAAATATTGGCCCTAAATTGTCACTCATAAAGAATCCCAATGCCTGTGTTCTGTTTCCATGAACCAATTTTGCAGAAAGAGATGTGTGTTTTTTTTTTTTCCTTTTGTGTCTCGAGTCTGTTTCTCAGAAATGGTCTCCGTGGGACAGAATTTGGACAGACAGCAGCAAATGGGATTTGCATGGAGGCAGCGTCTCCAACCAACAATTCCACAGAGGGTCCTCTGTCCTCATCATTCTGAATTCCCCTTGGCAGGAGCTACCGCCCCCTTCTTCTTCTCTTTCCCTTAGCATTTGTTTCCTGCATTGCCTGTTTCTATGCTGACTTGTTCTCTGGGACCACTGCCCACCTTCAGTTCTCCTCCTCTCTTCTCTGTTTGGGCAATTTTGTTAATTTCCAAGGCCTCCACCACTGTCTCTGCAGATAATTCCTACATCCTTGCATCTAGCCTCAACCTCTCCCTGAGACATAAGCCTGCTGGTCAATAAGATGAACACATAAGCCTCACCATCTCTCTTGGCCGCCTCCTGATTTATCCAGGGTAAAAATGCAAAGGGGTACTTGATTTATCTTTCTCCTGTAGATTAGGAAAAATGCTCAGGGCAGCTTAAAATGTGTCCTTTCCTTGTATCGCTGAGGGGGTTCCTGGATCCTTCGTGCAAACGGGACTCCATTGTAGGAAATCGAGTTGGCAATTTTGTGGTGGTCATTATTGTCATTATTATCTTTTTGGAACTGGGGATTGAACCCAGGGGTGTTCTACCTCTGAGCTATATCCCCAGCCCTATTTAATTTAATTTTTTTTGAAACAGCATCTCACTAAGCTTCTGAGGGCCTCACCAAGTTGCTGAGGCTGTCGTCAAATTTGGGATCCTCCTGTGTCAGCCTCCCAAGTACTGTGATTACAGGTGTGCACAACCATGCCCAGCTGTTATTATTATCTTAATGTGATTTCCAAGCAACAACTTCTTACTCCTCTCTGAAAGTTTAAGGTTGTCAGCAAATGTGGAAACCTCGAGGTCCTCACCTTCCACCAAATCTGGTTTGAATAGATTAGATAAACAAGCACTCCATTCACTTACTTAGTGAATGCCACTAAGTAAGCTGTGTGACATCACTTAGCTTGGGTCAGTATCTGACAACTATGAGAAGACAAAATGGGATAATGTGTTAGACATGGACTAGCAGGGTGAACAGGGACGGTCCACCTGGGGAGGTGACACAGTAGTCGGTGTCTGAGTGATGTCTATAGCTTTCCTCCCTGAGACTTGTAGAGTTTCTAGCCTGGAGGCTATTAGCGACTGGGTGACCATTAGTTGGCATGCAGGGGATTGGAGCATTCAATGACAGTTGGGTAGGCAAACTTTGGGGACCCTGTTCCTCAGTGATTCTGAGATTCACTACCATGCCTGTGCTGAGACCTGAATCATGCAAAGGCTCTGACAGAGGTCTAATATCTAGGATATACAAAGAACTTAAAAGGCTTTACACTAAGAAAACAAACAATCCGATCAAGAAGTGGGCAACTGAAATGAATAGACACTTCAAGAAAGAAGAGATACAAATGGCCAATAGATACATGAAAAAATGTTCAACATCATTAGCAATCAGGGAGATGCAAATCAAAACTACTCTAAGATTTCCTCTGACCCCAATTAGAATGGCAAGCATTAAGAAGTCAAACAACAACAAATGTTGGTGAGGATGTGGGGAAA
>PVJS01016076.1:0-37974 GCA_004027185.1 Glis glis
GCGGAGGCAGAACGCCCCTGCGTTCAATTCCCGGTACTGCAAAAAAAAAAAAAAAAAGAAACAGGGTCTTAGTAAGTTGTGGAGGGCCTGGCTAAGTTGCCAAGGCTGGCTTCAAACTTGTGATTCTCCTGTCTCAGCCTCCCAAGTACTGGGATTACGAGTGTGCGCCACCACGCCCGGCTAATATTTGACTCTTTAACCCTGAAGAAAAATATGCTCTGAACATTCATGACTAAGGAAAGTTTGAGCCTTACACTATTTCTCCTACTCCAGAATTCACCTCTGAACTGTGTATTTCTGATGTAAAGATTCTAGGTTAAAGTGAAGACAATGGAGAGTTAGAAGGGCAGCTCATGATAGAGCATGTGTCCATTCACATCCAGCACCCCGAGGAAAAAGAAACAGAAATGGCAATATGAAAAATCTAATAGTAACCATAATGTATTTTTAAATTTTTAAAATTGAGTTGTAACTTACATATAATAAAACAGAGTTCTTAAGTGTTAGACCCATTAGCTTCGTTAACTACATATTCTCTTGTAAGCAACACATCAAAAAATCTATAGAGCATTTCCATCATTTCTTCCACAGAACCACTTTTTGGTTATTATCACCTTTGGATGAGTTTTGCCTGTTGTTGGATTTCATCTAAATGATATTACACAGTATATGCTTTATATGTGTGTGTCTGACTTTTATCAATCAACAATATTTTCGAGATTCATATACTCATACGTATACACACACAAAAAGGCAACATGAACACGAGCAACATAACATTTGAATAACAGAAATAATATTACATGTGAAAATATCTACCGGAAAAAGAAAAATGTACAGGCCAACATAGGAAATTTAAAGAAGAACCAACAGGAATGCATAACAAAGTAGCGGAAAATTTAAAGAACCAACAGAACTTTGAAAAAAACTTTAAATACAGTAAATTAAAATTTCATTTGCCAGCAGATTAACACAACAACGACCATGAAAAAAAAGAAAATGGGAAATAGAAAGTAAATAGAACAATTCTACAGAAAGCATTATAAAGGAAAAATAGAAAATGTAGAAGCTTAGAAAGCTGGACAATACAGTGAGAAGTTCTAATATGCATTTGATAATCTCCAGGGGAGAGGGAAGAGAAAAATAAGTAGAGGTAATCAACTGAAGAAATAATTACTATTAATATTAAAGAATGGATGAGGATAACAAACCACAGACTCAAAAGAAATAAGGACCCCAAATGGAATAACTAAAAAGAAATTTATACCAAGAGGCATCATAATGAAATTATGACCATTGACCAAGACTTCGGATAAGGAACTATTAAAATCCCACTGGAAAATTTAGAATCCTAAAACTACTATGAGAGAAAACAATACACTTAGTTCTCGAGATAGTACAGTAGGAAACAGCACGGACACAAAGTAAATTGTACTGGGCTTGAATACTGAATCTATCACTTAACTAGCTGTGTAGCTTTTAGCACGTTCCTTAGCCTTCCTGTACTGTTCAGTTCCCTCATCCATAAAAGAGGGTTAAAACTTTACCTTTCTCATAATATATTAACCTTCTATAAGGTGTCATATTACCTGTAATTCTTCAAGCCGGGCATGGTAGCACACGCTTGTAGTCCCAGTACTTGGGAGGCTGAGACTGGAGGACCACAGGTTCGTGGCCAGCCTCAGCTACTTAGTGAGACCCTCCACAATTTAGTGAGACCCTGTTTCAAAATAAAGAATAAAAAAAAATAGGGCCGGGGGTGTAGCTCGGAGGTAGAATGCCCCTGGGTTCAATCCCCAGTACCACAAAAAAAAAAATTAGTACCTGTAATTCTTCAGATAACAACCTAAAAGTACATAATGTTAAGATGTAGTAAGATGTACACATTCAATCACAAGTAAAATTATATATATATATAATATATAAAAATATATCTTACTCAATCACTAATACCACCTGGGTAAAAAAGAGATTCAGATCTGACTTAATCATTTCAACTTGATTCCAGAACTTTACTAGCAATAAAATTTTATTACATTACCACATACCACAAAAAAAAAGTCACATTACCACTGGATGACATTTTCACTATTCATGGACACTTATATAAGTGCAAAAACAAGCTATGAGGGTGGCGGCTGAGGTCAAATTAACAAATTACCCTAAAACAAACTGTCATATGAATGAGGAAATCTGCTCTCAACATGTTATCAAATAACACCTTTATGTGTACCGAAGTATAAAAGTCAGCACTGGGAGTATACAGACATGAACACTACGGCAGGTTCAGAACAAAATATTTGTTGCAATCAGGTACAGTCGACACACACACGCGCACACGCGTGCGCGCGCACACACACACACGCACATACGGCAAACTAAATACAAACTATGGTCCAAACAACGTATGCAAAAATTTTCCTCACCTTTTGATATACTTTTGGATTAATTTGAAGAGATCCTGACTATATACCATACTTCAACCTCAAAATACTAAAGACATAGATCTAAAAACATTTCCAGTTACCCGGAGTATATTGAATAACCATAATTACTACAGGTAATGCTGCTCATTGTGCTTTTAAAAAGGACAAAGTCTCTAAAAAGCAGGAGGAAAAATACAATCAAAGGAATACTGTTATGGCACAAAATAAATTTGCAAAAAATGATGTTTGTATGTAAACATAAGAAGGCTGGAGACAGTCGGGCATGGTGGTACACACCTATAATTCCAGTACTTGGGAGGCTGAGACAGGGAGGGTCACAGGTTCAAGACCAGCCTCAGCAACTTAGCCAGGCTCTCAGCAACTTAGAGAGAGGCTTTCAGCAACTTGGAAAGACCCTGTTTCCAAGTTAAAAAAAACAGGGCTGGGGGTTTAGCTCAAAGTTAGAATGCCCCTCTAGGTTCAATCTCTAGCACCACAAAAAGACAAAGAAAAAGAAAGAAGGCTAGAGATGAGCAAACAAATGCTTACTAAGGCATGGTATGGACAGGACAAACCTGTTCCAAATCTGAACAAAAAAGGACCTAAGGGTCCTTCACTTGATGACTGAAACTGACAGGGAAATGTCAGCCTAGAGCAGTGGCTCGTGTTTAATGTGATTTATCTGCCTCAGCCTAGCAGATAAATATCACTCGCATGCAGGACATGCTCCTGTGAGCAGAGGTGCTCACGACAGGCTGCTGATCAGGAACACAGAATACAGGCATTGCCACACTCTACCCTTGCACACCACCCCGAGGCCACTGTCGTAAAATACCTAGATTCAAGACTTCTGGCTGAAGCCACTGCATCCTGAGCCTCCTCACTGTGATTCATATATTACTAACGCCCTTTGTCCTGATTTTATGACTATGAGAAACCTTACAATTTCAATTTGGCTTTCTATGTAGATCAGCCTACAGAAAGAAAATATTATTTATACTGATTTGGGCATTTTGGACTTGTAATAGTAAAATACCTCATTATAAATTAGAAATTAACTCAGTCGAATATTTACATCTCTGACAATTTGTGTGAACTAATTCCTGTGATTGATTACTGTGAACCCAACTCAAGAAACAATATCAATCTTAGTAAGATGACCTAATCAGATTTTGTATTCTAGATGCTGGGGTCTATAGCCCAGGGCCAGACCACTTACCTAGCATGCACAAGGCCCTGGATTAAATTAATTAATTAAGTAGAATAAGGCTGAGGACTAGACCTTGAAACCAAGGTGAACCCATCTAGGTAAATGTCACATATCAGTCATTCATTCTCTTCTAGTGGTGCCTAAACCCTACCATGCATCTTTATTTCCAAACTGAAAAGAGTTGTTGCTGCGTGAAATTTGGTCTATACTCACAAAGATACACTGACTAGGAGAATTTTCCACTTCATCTCAAAAGTCGTTCTACTTCCTCCCACTTGCCTCTTCCTCTAATTATCTCTCCTTTTCATATTAATTTCCCATAACCCTAACAACACAGGTTGTATCAGCAGAGACAAGATTGACAAAGACAAGTAGACTGCAAAAACTAAGCCATGCTCAACCTTAGGAAAACCTGACTGGAAGCCAGAGAAAAAAGTAAAGTGTGCCTTATAAAAATAATTCCTAGGTTCCAAATCTTTCAAAAGAGATCTATCTTATAACTGCCATAAATGCTGGGCACGTTGAGGACGTCAGAGCAGACCCATGGAGCCAGGCATGGTGGTGCATTTCTGTAATCCCAACTATTTGGGAAGCTGAGGCAGGACAAGCATGAGTTTGATGCCAACCCTGGGAGTTGATAGAGTGATGAGACCCTGTCCCCCCAAAATAAAATAAAATAAAAAACACACAGCCCAGAATAGTCCCATGGGAGTTTGACTTCCTGCTGTGCCACACCCACATCAAGCATTTCTGAGTCCCTGGAAGTCAAGCAATAGACAGTTTTACCATAGTTATAAAAAATCAATAGAAAAAAATCAGAATCTACTTGAAAGTGTATTTTCAAAGAATATATTCCTGAATATAGTTTTGTCCAAATTCTGAATAAGAAAGATAAATCTTGCTATTTTATCTAATTAAAACTGCTTCCCTAAATTAAAAATAGTGCCAAAACTTAAGAACTCTGTTCTGTAATGTTACCAAGGTAAAAGGCCTGAGTTTTTATGGCATAGAAAATCATTAAAGTCCTGAACATTAAAATATGCTTGAAAGGCATTGTTGATGTTAGACCTTAGTAACAAAATAATCAGTTACATATATCCTCTTTTCAAATTAACACCCACATTACAATGATTGAAAATTATACATAATTAAAACATAAATAAATAATTAAAGGAAAATAAGAAGTATGAACTTACCAGTTTAATTGCCACATATTCATTTGTATATAAATTTTTCCCTTGAAAAACAAAGAAAAAATGTTATATTCGGCTAACCATTTATGTTTAAAGATACATTATGTAAACTGTACTCTGAGGAAAAAAAGCACACAATACATTTAAATGAAGCAAAGATTTTTGCTTTCAACTATTAAGCAAAAAAGACCTCGATAACAAAAAAATTTAAGTTTATGACCAACTCAATTATGTATTTGGTATTTCACATAGATTGAGTTAAAAGTGATATTAATAAACATGGTATTCCACTTACAAAATAGAAAGATTCCGACTTTGTTATAATACTGTATACAATGTAGAAAGTAGTCAATAGTCAATGTATGACCATTAAATTTTAAAACTTAACACCTCTCCTCTCCTACATACCAACTTATTTTCAGTCCTTATCTTCCTCTCCTACGTAGCAACTTATTTTCAATCCTTCGTTATTATGGGATGTAATCTTATTAGGGCTCACATTTAATCTAGTAAATATATAAAAAATAAAGAAAAATCTAGCCGGGCACAGTGGCATACACCTGTAATTCCAGTACTTGGGAGGCTGAGACAGGAGGATCACAGGTTCAAGGCCAGTGCACAGTAACTTAGACCCATGTTTAAAAATAAAAAAAAAGGGCTCGGGGTGTAGCTCAGAGATAGAATGCCCCTGGGTTCAATCCCCAGTACCCCCACACACACAATATATATATGAAATACATTAAAAATGCAGTAAAACAAGAAAATATTAGTCAGAAACTGGCTCTGAAAAACTAGTTGCTTTGAGGGAAAAAATGGGTTATTACTACCTCGCTTTATGACCAAATTAATTTCAAATATTTTAAGAGTTAAATATGAACTATAAAACAAGAAAAAAATATCTATTATCCCAATATACGGAGGCCTTTCTGAGCATAAGAAGGTATAAAGATCAAAAGGTTTATAAAGATTTGGTTGCATGAAATATTTTAAACCACTGATTGCTGAGAAAATCTACTATATGCGAACAGGAAGTCAATGGCAAACTAGAATAGAGATTTAATATCATTAACATTTAACAATTCAAACAAATTACAGTAATCTTTGGCACCGGTCATGAGCTTTGGCATCGTTCATAATCTTTGGCATGGGTCAAAATCTGTAGCCCAAAGATAATACTATGGAGATTTTTAGAAGCAAGAATATACAAAGACAATTTGTATATAAATTAATGTGCATCTTTACTAGTATATTAAAAAGATGAAATAAAAGAAATAGTATAGCATGTGATCCTGGATTTCCAATATTTTTATAATTAGCACGTATTACTTTTGTATGAAGAAAACAGAATAGCAGATCTTTTTTTTTTTTTAAACTGTGAGAGTAAATGGCCCTGGTCACATAAGTTACTGAATATAGAGTAAGCAGTTGTTAATTTTCATACACGTAATTTTTCTGCATAATACCCTTAACCTCCTTTCATACAGCAGCTGATGAATGGCAGTAAATTTTCCAAGCAAAATTTCAGCCTCAGATGTATAACAGCTGAATCACCTTTATACAACAGTGTTTATTCATAGAAATATTATAAAACTTTTTGAATTGTATCCATGTTGTAGAAAATGAGTGAAAAAAAGAGAAAAAATAAACATCTATGCCAATGCTGAGTTCCACAGGTCTCATAACAATATCTCTGACACAAAGATGCAACTAAACAGAAGTACCAAATATGGTAAACATAAACTCTATTTAGACATTCACTAAACCATATAAATATTTTTAAATATTAGAGAATATTTTATATTCTTAGCCAATTTGGTATTTATGTGTCTTCATATACATTTTTTTTTAGCGGCACTAGGGATTGAACCCAGGGGCATTCTACCTCTGAGCTACCCCCCCCAGCCCTATTTTTTTATTTTTGTTTGGAAACAGGGTCTCACTAGGTTTTTGAGAGTCTCACCACTTGCTGAGGCTGTACTTGAACCTGAGATCCTCCTGTCTCAGCCTCCCAAGTACTGGGATTACAAGCGTGCGCCACCACACCCAGCTTCACATACATTTTTAAAAATACATTATATATGAAAATTTTAGGTTTCCTCTATTAAGCTTATAGTGAATAATGATACAAAGAAGAACCTAGTCTTGAGGAACTGGTTACCTAATTAACAAAAAGAACAATTCTGGTTTTGAGTTCAAAGATGAAACTTGCATTTCTTCAAGACATTATCATCCTTTCATAACTATTTATATAGTGTGGTTATTTACAAGTACACAGAGGGAAAAATCGCAAGACAAGAAGTCAGACAATATAGATCTCATAGAACCAAAATATACCAAATACTTCTTCAAGTACTGTTTTTGTTGGCTTTTATATGGTCTAACACCTACCTTTTAGGTCAGAGCAGAAAGCATTAAATCCTAAAAGCATCATCTTTTTTTTGACCACTAGAGATTTTACTGAACCTTGGGGAGGGTCACAATTATAAACATAAGCAAAGATTAAACAATTATACAAATACATTTTTGTCCCCTAGCATAGCCATAGCCTAATATAATTAGCTTTTAATCAATGTTTGTTATATACATGTACAAATGATGTACAGACCATGTGCATATGTTCTGAGTGAGAGGGAGGGAGTACGCATATGGAGAGAATCCCTTTAAAAAATGGCTCAAGTAGAGTGGTGCTAGTTAATTGATGCTTTAATTCAATTTCAAAAGACATTTCCAATAGAACCTTCTGCCATAATGAACTTGAAAAGATAGTTTTACCAATGTTGTGGTGTTAGGGTGGTAATTATTATAGAGAACTATGTTCTTGAGAAACTGTATATATGTTTATAGCAAGGACTACTAGTTATCCACCGATATCCATTCTTCTCTTTCCATAATAAAAGAATGCCCAAGCTTGCAAATGGCTGCCCAGTGAGAGACTACATTTCCCAGCCTCTCTTTCAGCCTAGCGTGGCCACGTGACTACGTTCTACATGCCAGTGGATGTCAGGTATGGTATTCCTCACTTCCTGAATGAATGTGTGTGTCCCCAGCTCTTTTGCTCCTTCTTGCTAGCTGGCTAGCTGGCTGACTAAAGACGGAAACGTTGCAACTGCAGGTCCCCGACAGCCTTGAGTGCTTGCCTTCTGGTCTGTGTTATGTGGAACAGAAATACAACTGCTTTGTTATAGCATCATTATTTATTTATTATTTTATTTTGGAAAGCTTTTTATTATATTATGTAGTGAGAGTTGGAAAAACTGAAATGCTACTTGCTTCTACAGTACAACCTTGTATATATTTTGGCTACCTACATTTGATCTCGTCCAATATTTGTTTTCAATATTTGTTTTTGGTTTCATCCAATATTTGTTTTCATTCCCCTAGGAATGTTATCATTCCTAGGGGTTTTCATTGATTATATTAGCTAGAAAGGCATCTATCAATATGTAGAATGCAAGTCTTACCACTAATACATAAGATAAAATGAAACCACAAATATATCAGCTCATTTAAAATAAAGAGTACAGATAAAAATACTTAACATGTTTATTTTAATATAATTTAGTTTTTAAATTTTTAATATGTACCATTTTTATCTCATAGTCTTTTTTTAAAAACTAATTACCTTTAAGAACAATTTTCAACAGTAGGCAGGATTACCTCTCCTTGAGGCATTTGGACACAAAGGGATATTTTGAGTATGTGTAAGGTTGCAACTCCTATTTGGTGCCCAAGAGATCTAAAGTTTTTAATGCCCTACAATGTTAGAGACAGTCTTCTAAAAAGAAAAAAAAACTGCCAACAGACCCTTTTCTTGAAATTATTTACCTATAACATATATACCTTATATTCCTTTTTACTCAATAATAACTATAAAAGAACAAAGAACAAGGATGTTATATATTTCTTTATGAGTTACTGTATCTGAAATAAGATACTGTAACTTTTGACATAGTTGTTTTCCACAGGAGTTGTGATAACTTCTCTTATTGTGTTTTTTCTCTTCTTATTTCTGTGTAGCTTATCTCCCCCTCCCTCCTTCCCTCCCTCCCTTCCTACCTTCCTTCCTTTCTGTTTTTGAGGTACTGGGTACTGAACCCAGGGGCACTTTACCACTGAGCTATGTCCCTGGCCCTTTTATTTTTCTTTCTTTCTTTTTAATTTTTATTTATTTATATTTTATTTTATTTGAGACAGGGTCTTGCTACTTTGCACAGGCAACTTGGACGTTAAATCCTCTGCCTCAGCACCCTGAGTAGCTGGGAGTAGCTGGGATCACAGGCTTGTGCCACCACACCTGGCTACAACACTCCTCATTTTAAAGTTTGTGTTTGAAAATTCTTTTGTTGAAAATTCTGTAGGTTTTACAATATATATCAAATATATGTGCAGATTTGGGTGTGTAAATACATGAACACACACACATATACATGCAGACCCACATACATAGTGTATATGCAATAAATATGTGTTTGTGTACAATCATCTTGAAATATATTATAGGAAGTAAAATTTGAATGAAAATGGCCAAGATATATACAGATATAATGCTGTTCTTTTGACACTATCATCTAAATTTAATCCTCACAATAACTAGAAAGTGGAAATAATTTCATTATAAAGTTGAGAAATTTGAGACCCTGCATAGCTAAATGATTTAAGTGTTCAATAATGACAAGGATCATTTTTGTATTTTTCCAGTGTATTATCAGCGTTAACTGGATGGATGTTGCTCAAACTTAGGCAACAAGTTAATGATCTGGCTTCTCTAACTCAAAAGTCAGAAAAAAATTAAGAATTTCAAAGTATCTAATTTAACATCTTTCAAAAACAAAATGTAAAATATTTACCCTTTCAAGTATTTGAATCCCTAACAAATGCAAAAGAGTCCACCAGACATATCATGTTATAGCTATGCGCAAAGTATGTCACTGCCTTTTATTAGCTTGCTTCATCCAAACATGTCATGTATATTAACAACAAAAACTAATGAGACAAAAGAGACACTACAAATTAGGGTGTTTTATAAGATTATAAGGAGAAGTAGTTGAGTAGATAAACATACAATTGGGTTTATTTCCAGCAACAGGGTTGTACGAAGGAAAATTATGAAACCAATTTTTCTTTTTCATTCAAAAGTTCCTACTCTTGGCAGTCCATTGACCAGAGCCCTCGATTACGTCCATTCTGCATCCTGCATAACCATGCCACCTTCCTTACTGTTTCTCTTGAATGGAGACAGCTGTATCTCTACTATACTTGGAGTTCAAAGACTTAGATTTTGATCCTGAGTCTGCGATTAAATTGCTATATGACATCTGGCAAGTAACTTTCTCTCACTGAGTTTCAACTCCCTTAAATGTAGAGTTAGGAAGTTTAATTAGAGTAGTCTTTCCCAAAATTACCCAATTAATGATGACTTGAGTTGATACTCTAGAGTGCCTTTTAAGAATATAGATTCCCGAGTCCCACCACAAATACACTTGGGTCGGGAGGGAAGGGTGGAGAGAGAAAAATTAATTTACTACAATGTAAATCTCATTTGCTTTATGCAGTTTTAGCATATTAATTTGACTTTATGCCATATATATTGTCCTAAAATGATCAGATACTCAATATTTTGAAAGAAGAAAAGGAACTTAAATATCATCCCCAAGGAACATACCACAAAAGCTTCACTGGAAAGAATTTCAGTCTGCTAGGCCTTTTAAAATTATTTTCTTGTTCTCTCATATTCTCAAGAAATGAGAATGATTCATCTCAAGAAAGTAGATATTATATACTAGAGAATTCCTTACAAATGAAAATACAAATATATGAGAAATTTCCAACATCTGTATTCTTTAAAATTATCATAACAAATAACTAAAAGTTAAATACATTTCACTAAAAAGTATCTTCCATTTAAAAACAAATTCTTCTCATGTAATGAAATAAATAATATAGTCTTACCTAATCGTAATTCTCCAAAATTGCCACATCCAATTTTTTTTCCAACTCTAAAGTTAGGTCCAACCATTAAAACTCCAGATGATGATGAGCCAGTTCCTCGAGTGTTGTGCCCTGATCGACCACTAGGCCGTGCCATTCTATCGTCTGACTTGTCCTTGTCTTTCTTTTTATTTTCCATATCAAGTTTGCGGTACTCCACTTTGAATTCTTTAATCAAGACAAGCACACTGGAATGGGGTATCGTGAGAATAGGTACATCACTAGGTAACCGTACCAGGTGGGTGGTGTTGTCATTCAAATTGCAGCAGGTAGTCAATTAACTGGAGCGTGTTCATCCCATTCGTAAATTTTTTCTCAGTTGTCTTTTCAGCAAAACATGTCTTCAAAATTATCTTCTCGGTGATGTGAGCTGATGTTGATAGAGAGCTAGAATTTAAAAAAAGAAAATGAGTCAACTAAGGGAATTTAAAAATGCATGTTGGGGAAATTAAATAACATAAGCTCAGGCAATGAGTTGTTACTATTTGTTGATGCCCACTGAAATCAAATCACAGTAGACTCTTAAATTAACCATTACCCTTTATTTCCATACTTTAATACCAAAGAGATCACAAAAACAAAATAGAACAAAGAAATCAGGGATTCAGTTACTTTTTAAAACTAAAAAAGGAGCAAAAAGGTATTAGGTGTTTCACAAAACAATATGAATTCACTATCCTAGACCTTCCAACTTAAAATCATCTCAATTAGAAAAAAAATATTCTCCACAAGTTCGAGTAAATCAATGTACAATTTTCTATTTGAAAGCAGAAAAAATACATTTTGAAAAATTAGTGAAATATCTTAAAAGTATCTTCCCCATATTCATATACTTAATAGCTTTCAAAGTGGTTCAATAAATGAAGTTTCATCTTCATTTATTCAAATACTTATTACCCTTTAACTTTATATGGAAAAGAAGCATAGAACTGATAACTCAAAGAACATTCTTACTATCTCCCAAGGAAAACAATTCTTAAGCAATATGTGAACCAGGCCTTTAAAAAAAAGTAATTCACAAGGCTAAGAAACGTTGACAAGCATCAATCTTATAAAGGTGGAGAAATTAGGTATTAAATTTCCTGATACAAAGACAAAAACACTCAAGAACACCAAAAAATGTTCAAGCCTTTTGAAAGAATCTGACCCATTTTTCTTCTTTAGGAATTTTAGTCATCAAGCATACCTCAATTCTGTGGTAAATGTGCGACATTACTACATGATCCCCCAGCTTCTGATGGAACAGTCTGAATGGTCTTCTATTCTTTGCAATTAAGAACACTTGGACTTAAAGAAGTCACTGCCGGGCGTGGTGGCGCACGCTTGTAATCCCAGTACTTTGGGAGGCAGAGACCGGAGAATCCGGGTTCAGGGCCAGCCTCAGCTCTCTCTCTCTCTCTCTCTCTCCTTAGTGAGGCCCTCCGCAACTTCATGAGACCCAGTTTCAAAATAAAGTATAAAAAATAGGGCCGAGGGTTTAGCGTGGAGGTAGAACGCCCCTGGGTTCAATCCCCCATACTGCAAAAAAAAAAAAGTCACTAATGAAAAAACTAGGGTCAATATCAAGGACTTATTTTTTAAATTGATTATATAATGCAACCACAATGAAGGTTGAAATAAATAGTATTATCTAATTAATTTTCAGCAAACCCCCAAGTATGGAATTAACATATCCTAACAATCTATTTTTGTCTGTCTTATTTGTCACACTCTTTCACTGTAGATGAAATGGTGAGTTGATGTTTACTATATATAAAGCTAACGAGACCTCTGCTTTCAGCTATAATAGATACTTAAATATACCCTCCTGTTGTAAACAACTATAAACCTGGGCAAAACATATAAAGCACCTATGTTCAGGCATGAGATAAAAATAGGCAATGCAGACTGTGAAAAACATAGTGAGTACCACCTTCACTCAAGCTCCCTGTGGAGGAACAATTCCCTGACTACAAAACAAGGAGATGAGGCTCACACAGCACACAGTGATCACAGATCGGTTTGGAGCTGTTGATGTGAATGGAATTTGCAGGACAGGGTATGGGAAGAGAGGGAGTTTCAGTCAGTTGGAAAGAAGAAGTGGGGCAAAAGGCTAGGCCAAGCATGTACATAGGAAAGGTTTGAAAAACCTAGAAAACAATCGCTATGACTGAGTTAAGAGAAGAATGGAGATAATTGGAGGCTGCACAGTACTGTCCAGTCATGGTGGAAAAACCTGATTCATAGCCCAGACACTCAGCTGAGACACACAAAGACCAAGTCCGAAAAGTAAAGACCACACCCTTGAGCAAGGACTACTCTAGACTGGCCCATCTAAAACCTAAAACCAAGACCACATAGAATTGAAAACAGCTCTAAATCAGTCAACTGCATTCTAGGGGGGAAAAAAGTCAATGTTCTCTAAAAGACAAAACATCCAGACTCAACAATACTAAATTTACAATATCCACCATCCAATTTAAAATCATCAAACAAGCAAAGAAGCAACAAATGTGACCTATAACCAGGAAACGAAGCAATCAAAGGAAACGGATCCAGTATGACAAGCGTGTGTGAATTAAAAGTCAGGACTTTAAAGCTACTGTAATAGCCGGCAGAGTCCTATTAAACTGAAGAAAAAGAATAGGACAAAAACGCATGCATTTACTGAAGAAATAATGCCTGAAATTTTCCTAAATTTGGTAAAAAAAAATTCAACTATAAATTGAACATTCTCAGTAATCCCATAAGGGATAACTACAAAGAAAACTAAACCCAGGAACATCATAGTCAAACTGCTAAAAAGAAATTTTTCAATTGAAAAAATCTTGAAGTAGACAGAGAAAAACTACACATGACATATAAGGGAACTAAGTTCTTGGCAGAAACAGTGGAGAGCCAAAAGAAAATTAAGGATATTTTCAAAGAAATGAAAGGAGGAAAAACAAACTTTCACCCCAGAATTCCACAACCAGTACAGTTATTCTTTAAAACAAAGCAAGGTAAAGGACTGAGGGTGAAGTTGTGTGATAAGAGGGGTTTAATCCCAGCCCAGTAAAAGACAACGACAACGTAAGGTGAAAGAGCCATTTTAACATGAAGGAAAGCAGAGAATTAGTCACCAGAAGACCTGCACAACAAGAAATACTGTTTAAATGATCCTTAAGTAGAAGTAAGTCATGATGCCAGAAAGAAATTTAAAACTTCAGAAAGAAATCAAGAGAACTGGAAATGAGAAATGCGTGGGTATTCATTTCCTCTAAAGATAAACTACTACTTAAAGCAACTTAGCAAGATCCTGTCTCAAAATTAAAAAAAATAAAAAGGGCTGGGGGTATAGGTTGAAGGTAGAATGCCTCTAAGTTCAATCCCTAGTACCAAAAAAGAAAGTACAGAGGTAGGAAGGGAAAGAAAGAATCAATAGCCCCCAACTTACAGAAGTCTATTTCCTTAATTCAACATTCAACAGGAAAGCATAAAATCATATAAATATGTGTGAGAAAAATGAAGCAAAAACTAAAGGAAAAAGAGACATTCACGGTCAATAACTTTATTATATTATATTATTATTACTATTATTATTATTATTATTATTATTATTGTAGTACTGGGGATTGAACCCAGGAGCATTATACCTCCGAGCTACACCCTCAGCCCTATTTTTTATTCTTTATTTTGAAACAGGATCTCACTAAGTTGCGGAGGGCCTCACTAATTAGCTGAGGCTGGCTGCGAACCCGGATCCTCTGGTCTCAGCCTCCCAAGTACTAGGATTACAAGTGTGCACCACCACACCTAGCTTATTTTTTGTTTTTGAGAGTCTTGCTCGGTTGCTGAGTGTCTTGCTACATTGCTAAGACTGTCCTAGAATCTGTGATCTTCCTATCTCAGCCTCCCAAATGCTGGGATTACAATTGTGCGCCACCATGCCCGATTCACAGTCAGTAATTTTAACACCATTCTTTTAGTAGCTGATAAAGTAGAGGCCAAAAATATCAGTATGTATACAGTTGATCTAAATAACATCAACTACCTGAACTGACATTTATAAAATACAATATCCAGAACTCTAAAATAAAACTTCCTTTTAACATTCACCAAAAAAGGTCATATACTATGCTATGAAGTCCCAAATAACTGAAATATCAAGAGTAGATTTGATCAAACAGATTTAAATTAAAAAATCAGTAACTCTATGGTATCTAGAAAATCCACAAATATGTAAAAATTAAACATACTTTTAAATAATTCATGAATTAAAAAGAAATAACAGGGGAAAATGGAAATAATTATAACAGGATATATATTAAATATATTAAATATATTAAATTTTGTAGTTTGCAGCCAAAGCAATGCTTAAGGGAAACAAGAAGCTTTACATACTAAAATTAGAAAGGAAGTTTTTAATCAATGACTAGGTTTTCTCCTTAACAACCAGATCTTATTTAAGGGGAAAATGAATTTGAACCCTACATCATTCCATGAATGAATGATTTGAAATGGTTCATAGATTTAAACACAAACAGTACAACCATAAGGGGGAATATCTTTGTGATTTTGAGGTAAATGAAAATTTCTTAGAAGGCACATAAAGTACCAATCATAAAAGAAAAATTGAATAAAAAGATCTTCATCAAAACTAAAAGCCTTTGTTCATGAAAAGATAGCTAAGAAAATGAATAGCAACACCACAGAATGAGAGAAATTGTTTGGCACATTTATGAATATGTATAAGTATATTGCAACTGAATTACACTTCATATTTTTTAAAATGCAAAATAGCTATTTTTCACAAAGAACAGCCAGCCAATAAGTATATGAAGCAGTGCTCAATATCATTATTTATCATGGAAAACACAAATTAAAACCACAATGAGATATCATTTCATATCCATTAAAATGGCTAACCTTTAAAAGACTGAAATATCAAGCACAGACCAGAATGAAGAACGGCTAGAACTCTCATTAATTGCTGTTGGAAGTATAAAATGGCATGACTTTTGAACAAAGACTGACAGTTTCTTATACAGTAAAACATACATCTGTATCAACAGATACATCATAAGATATCAATGCATACACAGCATGACATAAAAATGCATCTCTCAGGTATCTACCCAAGGGGATGAAAACATATGTTTACAGAAAGATTTTCACACCAATGTTTCTATCAGGCTTATTCATAATAGCCAAAATCTAGAAACAACCAAAGTATCTATTAACAGTAGAACAGATAATTGGTGTAATCATATAAAAGAATTTTTATAGACTCAGCATTAAAAAGGAATGGACTGCTGATACATTCAACAACATAGTGAATCTGTAGGCTAGACTGAGTGAAAGAATGCAGGCACAAATGAGTACAGCCTATGATTCTAGCTACATGAAGCTCCAGAATTGGCAAGACTAAGCTGTGGTGATTGGTAGAAATCAGATCAGTAGGCAGCTAGGGTCGTGAGAAGTTTGACTGGAAAGTGTCATGAAGGAACCTTCTGGGAGGAAGGAAATGTGTATCTTAATTGGGAGGAGATTATACAGATGTATGCATTTGTCAGAATGTATAAAACTACATTTAAAATCTATGCATTGGGCCGGGCGTGGTGGCGCACGCTTGTAATCCCAGTACTTTGGGAGGCGGAGACCGGAGGGCCAGCCTCAGCTCTCTCTGTCTCTCTCTCTCTCCCTGTCTCTCTCTCTCTCTCTCCTTAGTGAGGCCCTCCGCAACTTCGTGAGACCCAGTTTCAAAATAAAGTATAAAAAATAGGGCCGGGGGTGTAACACAGAGGTAGAACACCCCTGCGTTCAATCCCCGGTACCACACACAAAAAAAATCTATGCATTGTATTATATGTAATATCTCAAAATGTGATTTTTAAAACAATGTCCATGCACACACCAAATAAACAGCATTCTATCAAAGTGCATGTTTTCCCCACTATACCTTTACCATAAAACTTACCTAAAAATGCAGCTTTTTTAAAATAGCTAATGAACATGTCAGTATTTTAATTTAGAAGTATTTTTTATTCGTTAAATAAGGCCTTCTTCACTTTTTCTAAATATTTAGGAGTTAATTTTCTTTTGGCAAATTTTTATATTATTTCCAATATGTAGCTTTTCATTTATGCTTAATTAATGAAATATCCAAAACACATTCTACATGTAATCAAAATCCAAATAGTATAAATGAAGTAGAAATACCCCATCGAAATGCCTACAGCATTCATAAGCATATCATAAAGTTGAAGCACCTTTACCCTCTCTCTTTCACGTCCTTCCAAGCCAACACGAAGCCTACAGGAACAAGGGGCAGTATAATGAGTGCGGAAAAGAAGAATGAAGAAAGGCCCCTCTCTTCCCTAATAGAGTCCAAAGTCAAGGGCCAAGTCTAAAACTGGGAAATGGAGAGAGAAAAGCAGGAGGAAGTGATGAATTAGTTAAAATTAAACCTCAAAAATGAAGGTCATTTTAATACCTGAGAATGAGTCTACTGCCAAAATTGAACTATTCTTATAAATCTACATGACAAGAAATCAATAGAAACTGACTACAATATCATATATTCATGGTGAATATATGATTACTTACAAGACAATAGTGGTTAGTGAGAAATTAAGTTATTTATCTTACTCCAGGCAGTTCAGCACATTCAGGTAACCATTCAAAAACTTACAGTAATAGCTTTTTATTTTTAAAGTATCTTTAACAAATTATATATATTCAGGGGGTACTAGGGATTGAACACAGGGGCACTCCACCTCTGAGCTATACCTCAGCCCTTTTTAATTTCTGTTTTGAAACGGGGTCTCACTAGGTTGCTAAGAGTCTCATTACTTGCCAAGGCTGTCCTCGAACCTGCAATTCTGTCTCAGCCTCCCAAGTACTGGGATTAAAGTCATGTGCCACCACGCCTGGCAAATTATATTCTTAATTAAAATATTTTCTTCATAAAGAATGTCAAACAGTGCTAGCACTTTCCCTATCGTAGCAACTATCAAGCAGTGTTACTTCATGAAGGTATTCCAGAGGTCAGCAAACTACAGCCTGTAGGCTAACTCCTGCCCACAGGTTAACTCCTGCGCGTTTCCTATTCTACACAGCCTTCAACCTAAGAGCGGTCTTTACATTTTTACATAGTTGGAAAAAATAAGACTACTACTTTGTGACATTTGAAAATTATATGACGTTCAAATGTTAGTACTCATAAATAAAGCTGTATAGGATGAACCCATGCTAATTGTTGACATATGATTTTTGCTGCTTTCACGCTACAGGAGCAGAACTTGGTAGTTATGACAGAGACCATATGTGGTGCTGTTATCACTTCACGCTGCTGCTCAAAGCACCATCAATTGCTATAGCTTCATAGTGTTTACAGTGCTACACTTCACCGTACCATTACACTGTATTTATTTTTTATTACCAATGCGAATCCATCATGTCAAAACCAGAAGAGAGAAGTGAACTTTGACTACCATGCTCCTAAGGCACGATCAAGTATGGATTACTTGTGAATAAATTAGATGGGAAAGCATTGTGTTTATTATACAATAAAACTATGCCAAAGAATACAATATGCTTGGACAAGAACAAATATGTTTGTTTCTACTGCTGTGTAACAAATTACTAACAAGTTGGCAGCTTACACAACATCCACTATAGTACCTCAGTTTCACAGCTTAGGTGAGTTCTCAGGCACCGGCTAGGCCTCATTCTCATGAGAGGCTCAACTGGGGAAAAAATCCTCTTCTGCTCTCATTTAGATAGTTGGTAGAATTCATATCCTTGCACTGTGTAACTAAGGGTCCCAGCTTTCTTGTGGCTGTTGGACAGAGGCAGCCCTCTACAGTTTCTAGAAGTTGCCCACAGTTTCAGCCATATGGACTTCTCCAACATGGCTGCTTCCTGTCTGAGGCCCCAAGAAGGATCTCTAGCTCCAGTTTTCTAGGATTGATCTTATACAAGGTAACATAACCTTTTCTCATACCTAAGTCCCAAGGTCTCAGGATCCCTGCTATCTGTTTCCAGACCTCTTTGATGCTGTTTGTCAGTCTATGTACTAGAAAGGGCAGAGGATTAAACAAAAGAATTTTTGGAATGCCAATTCAGTTACTAACTAGTTCTACAGCCTAGGTCAAGGCATTAATCTGAGCTGGGGATGTAGCTCAGTGGTAGAACGCTTGTCTAGCATATATGAGGCCCTGGGTTTGATCTCCAGAAACACACACAAACACAGAGACAATTTTCCTAAACTGAATTTTCACTTTCTAAATCAATCTTACCAAAAAAATGCAAGATAAATGTCATAGAAAAGAATATAAATTCTACCAAACTTAACAGGGCTAAAATAACACCACAATTAACAGAAGCTTAGCTGTTAACAGGACACAGATAAGGGGCAAGAATATCTGTATCTCACACAGTACAGAGTTAAGAGATAATATAAAAATTTACTGAAACAAGAAATAAAAACAAAATAACCTTATTTAAAGTGTCAGAAGATCCAGGCAGGATGGTGCACGCCAGTAACCCTAGTACTTGGGAGGCTGACACAGAAGGATTGCAGGTTTGAGGCCAGCAACGTAGCTAGATCCAGTTTTCAAAAATAAAAAGGGTTGGGGATGTACCTCAAAAGTAGAATGCCCCTGGGTTCAATCCCCAGTACCAGAAAATATACAATAAAGTGTCAAAAGAAAGAAATAAGTGATAACTATCCAAACATTTAAAGACAAAAGGGAAACTGGAAGTATGTGAGTTAAAATCTCACCATTAAAAAGTAATCAAAGTAATTATAAGACAATGTAAAAATCTGACAGTATCAAAGTGAAAAGTGGATACATATTATTTAGAATTATGGAAGTAACTGCCTGAAGTATCTACAACAAATGAGTAAAAGTGGTCATATCTGCCCGGCATGGTGGCACACATCTGTAATCCCAGCATTTGGGAGGCTGAGACAGGAAGACCACAGATTGTAGGACAGTCTTAGCAATGTAGCAAGACACTCAGCAACCCAGCAAGACTCTGTTTCAAAAACAAAAAATAAGCTAGGTGTGGTGGTGCACACTTGTAATCCTAGTACTTGGGAGGCTGAGACCAGAGGATCCGGGTTCACAGCCAGCCTCAGCTACTTAGTGAGATCCTGTTTCAAAATAAAGAATAAAAAATAGGGCTGGGGGTGTAGCTCGGAGGTAGAATGCCCCTGGGTTCAATCCCCAGTACCACAAAAAAATAAAAAGGGATGGGGGGGGTAGCTCAGAAGTAGAATGTCCCTGGGTTCAATCCCTAGTACCACAAAAAAATAAGTGGTCATATCTAACTGAAAAAAATAAGACTGAAGATATGTTAACTCCTTCCATATACAGGCATTAATTTAATAAATATTCATTTTACTATCAACAAACAGGTAACTTGCATCCTAAAAATAACTAAATAGAATTGTCAAAACTTGATAAGAACATTACAAATGAGTGAATAGTTAAATACTAAGTGCCTCTCCAAATCATAGTTTTTGTTTTTGTTTGCTTAGTTGAATGAGAACAGAGACCAGCAATAGCAGAGACAGTTGCGGAGTTCTTAACCTGAAATCGCTGGATCCACCTGGGAATTTGATAAAGAGAGAATCCATATCTTTCAGAAGATATAAGAATCACTGAAAAGTATACTGTTATTTTTCTCACTGAATTGCTTTATAAATATATTATTAGAAATAGGGTTAGGCAGCAATACAGAACAAAATTACATCATTTGTAGGAAAATGGATGGACCTGGAGAACATTATTATATTAAGTGAGATTGCAGAGAAAGTGAAGGGTCACAGGCTCTCTCATATGTGGACGCTAGAGAGTCACTGGGATACAAGAGGGACTGCAGGTAAAGGAGGAGAAACCCGTGGAGCAGTGGTGGGGGTCTAGGGGAGAGTGATGGGGGAATTCATGAAGGAAACACATTGACATTAGGTACATTTATGAAATTATCAATGCCAATCTCAATATAATGTATGGGAAGGGAGGGAGGGGGAAGGGAGCTAGGGGAAGCTCAAAAAGTATTGTGTGCATGTATGTTCCAATCACTCTGTACTATTATGATGTGAGACTACAATGCAGCAATAAAAGTACATTTTTTTAAAAAAAGAAAAGAAATAGAGTTAGGGAGATAATGGTAAAGTGCTTGCCTACCATGCACAGGCCCTCGGTTCAATCCTAACACCACAATCCATCAATACCTTAAGAATTAAAACAATTAAGAATAATACATTAAGAATAGGAACAATCTATCCTATAAACTAGGTAACATCTACATTTTATTTATTTAAAATCCAACCTTGTTTAAAATATAGAGCAATTTACAATAAACACACTACAAAAGGATTGAAAAGAGACAAGTCAGAAAATCAGGAGGAAGCCAGGCATGGTGGCGCATGCTTGTAATCCCAGTACTTAGGAAGCTGAGACAGGAGGATCACAGGTTCAAAGCCAGCCTTGGCAACTTAAGAGAGGCTCTCAGCAATCTAGTGAGACTCTGTTTCCAAATAAGATATAAAATCGGGCTGGGGGTATAACTTGAAGGTAGAATGCCTGTGGGTTCAATCCCCAGTACTGAAAAATAAATAAATAAATAAAATCAGGAGGGAAGTAAAATGATGTTAGAAAGAAAACTATACCATTATTTACTATGCAGTTCAGTACCCACACCAAAAAAAATGCTTCTATACTTTCTAGGAGTCAAACAAAAAAAATGGAACTATGATTAGATATAAGATTCAGTGTGCTCGTTTAAATTCCACTAGTTGCTAAAAAGGACCAACGAGGAATCCTACTATTGTATCATAACTGCAGATGCAGTTAGTATTAAAACCTGAAAATTTGCTTCAGAGAAGCTTTATATTCAAAAATTACATGGAAAAATATTTCTTAAAAACTTAAAACTTACTCAAGGAAATAAAAACTAGTGCGAGAAGTTTTACAGAAATAAGCCCTACTTAAAATTTCTTATAACACAATTAACTGTTTATACTGCTTGAGGATATTTTAATTCTTATAAGAGATACTGTCCATTTAACTTAAGCCTTAATTCCACTACTAAAAATAAACATGCATTTAATATGTGTAAAGTTACCTAAGTGTGCAAAAATGGTAATAAGATATTTAAACATATTTTATTCTATAATTATTTTCACTAATGGTCTTATTTAAATATATGTATTACAAAGATGGGAATTCATCAAAAAGATGCTTTTTAAATTTCCTGAATGATAAATAAAAAATGAATAATCAATAACTTTGCTTTCATAAACAATTTCAATTTTGATATAGCAACATCTACTAATAAAGATAAAAATGAGCTTCTAAATACAGAAAACATTAGGCATAATCTGATTATATGAGTAGAAATGTGGGCCACTAACATAGTTCTAATTTGATAATCACTGATGTATCTTCAAACCAAAAAACAGAAAATCAGATTCTTTAATCTGCATGGTCCAATAATTTAGGACTTTACAGAGTCAACTGACCTCCTTAAGGTTGCAACTAGATAAAACAATACAATATAAATCTATAGCTAGATAAGTCAGTATTTTCCCTCATAAGAAAACAACCAAGGTGTAGCTAAAGTTTTCAAATAAACCCTAATGAGCAGTTCTAAATTTTAAAATGACTATTAGTGCTCTACCTCGTTTCCAAAATGCTATTAGAATAAACATACAATTGTTCCATGTAACTGTAATACCAAACATTAAAAGTTTCTACGGGTCATTTTTTTGTGTTTATCCTGTTATTCAATATTCTTTGCAAGTATAAAATTGCAACAAATAAAAATTAAAAAATCAAATTTTATATTTAAATGTATTTGTCAGAGTGTTAATTCCCCTAGCTTTATCATTTCAAATGAAAAAGCCCATATTTAGTATATGAAATGTTTCATTCAGTATTTCAAATATTTTATTCAGGCTCTATAAAAAATATAATACATGTCTTCAGGCTTCTCTGAGATTTAAATGAGTAAGGCTATTTGTGATGTGATGGCTGGCCGTTACAGCACATGCTTCTATTAGCAGTAAGTGTCCCAGTTACTGGTTTCTGGCATTAGCTCAACTGCGGTTGTCTAAGAAAAGAATAAACATTTATTTTTAAAAGCTAAATCATTAACTATAAAGTCAAAAATGGAGATCAATTTCTGTAATTACATACTATGAGATTTTTTTTGTCTCAGAAAGATTTAGTAACTATCATCTACAACACTTTATATTTTTGAAATTTGATTTCATTGATATCCCAGTACATTCCTATCAAAATACAAGAATTTCTAGCCTTTATAAATTACTACCAAGTTCTATTAGTGTTCTCCAAACTGTGGGTCAGGACCCATTAAAACAATTTAATGGGTCTCAGGCAGCAGTTTTTAAATGACATAATATCTAACAGAAGATAAAATGGAGTGTAGACATATAATAAGGATAAGTCCTATTTAATGGAATTTATTATGTATTACTGATTACAATATAAAATATATTTCTATAGGTTGTGGTCAAAATTTGCCACCATAGCTAAAGCTACTATATCATGACATAGGAGTATCAAAACATACTCTATTATAATCAGTTATACTTAAAGCAATCTTTAAATGAGAAACTTTATTAAAATCTAAATCTCCTCAGTAAACACAAGTATTATTATAAGTCTAATTAAATTAACATTCTAATTATCCAGGTCTAACTGTTCTCCAATAACTAGGTTCTAGATTTAGACATGGTTTGAGTGTGTCCCCTAAGGATTCATGTGTTAGAAGTGTGGTTCTCAGTATGAGGATGTTAAGAGGTGATGGGACCTGCCAGGCATGATGGTACACACCTGTAACCCCAGTACTTGGGAAGCTGAAACAGGAGAATCATAGGTTTGAGGCCAGTTTGCAGTAACAAACACTGTTTGAAAATAAAAAATAAAATAAGGCTTTGGGTATAGATCAGAGGCAGAATGCCCATGTTTTCAATCCCCGGTACTGCAAAAAAAAAAAAAAAAAACAGGAAGAAGGAAGGAAGGAAGGAAGGAAGGAAGGAAGGAAGGAAGGAAGAGGAGCAGCAGCAGGACCTTTAAGAGGTGAGCCTTAGTAGGAGGTCATTAGGCCATCAGGCAAGCCCTCAGAAGAGATTTAGTTCTCAGAAGACTGAGTTGTTATAAAAGAGCCCTCCCCTACTCTCCAGCTTCCTGGCTTACCATGTGACCTCTCCATTTCCCAGGTACTCCCACCATGATGTCATCTGTCATAAAGTCCTCACCACAGCCATGCCAATGTTGCCACCACGCTCTTGAATCTCCAGAACTGAGACCTAAATAAGCCTCTTTTCTTTATAAAAGAACCCAGCCTCAGATATTTTGTTGTAACAGAAAGCAGATGAATTCACTAGAAAACGACTATTTCATAGGTTTTCAAAATGTCTTTTGTGCCTTTTATTTTCAATTTCACAAATAAATTTACATACCTATTGGTAATACTCCTTATCACAGCCCATGTGTCTCAAGAGCTGGAAGAAGAAATGTTTAAAAATGCCCAGTCTTCTAAGCATGTACTACATGTGCACACAGAGAAATAAGACTACCCTCCTGCCCCTTTAGGAATGAAAAGAATAATAAAATCAAGCAGAGGTCAAGCCAAATTTGTATTACTAAAATACCAAACCAATCTACATAAGCAGATCATTTTACTATCTATAATCACAACTCAATTGGAAACTCTAATCATAGCAATGACATAAAATTTGGCCGCATGTAGTGACACACACCTGTAATCCCAGCTACTTGGAGGCTGAAACAGGAGGATTGACAGTTTGAGGCCAGCCTGGGCAACTTAGCAAGACCTTGTCTCATGATAAACTTTGTTTACAAGAGGCTGAGGATCTAGCTCAGTGGTAGAATGCCTGCCTAGCATGTGTGAGGCCCTGGGTTCCATCCTCTGTACCACAAATAACAATAATAATAAAAAATTTAAACTGCAAGCCATTAAGGAAAATCATGTTCCATTTTGGGTTTTACTTTCATTCAACAAATATTTATTTACCATGTACCAGAAACAACTGTAGGTGCTAGAAAAAAAGCAATGAATTTGCCCCTAAAAAGGTCTCATCAGGTCTCTTAATAAGGTGTCTATCTCCATGACCCACAACTTTTGAAGTACACTTTTTATATTAATTGAAAATGATATTCTGTTCCTCAAGAAAATAAAAAACCAGCTAATTCGCTGGAGTTATCTTTTATAAAGTCACTGCAAACACAGAAAAATTGAACACTGAACCACAACTCCTAGGAAAAATACTTTAGGTTCCTGTGAGCCTCTTGGTCACAAGATTTCCAACAATTTATCAATACAATCTTATTTTATGTATGTTTCTTTTTAAAAACATCTTTACAGTATTATAATTCATGCCTCAACTAAGCTTACTTACACATGTACTTTCTCCATGACACACCACAGTTTTCCTGTGCCAAGAACACTAACTAGACGGAACGTCATAACTAAGTTTGGGTACCATTTTAAACAGCACGCGCACACACACACACACACACACACACACACAAAAAAAAAAAAACCTAGACTATGAAGAGCAAAACAAAAAGGCATAGGATCCCCTTATTCAGAATCCACTGGGAACATGCACATTGAGCAACTCAAAATCGGGCGCGGTGGTGCACACTTGTAATCTCAGTACTTGGGAGGCTGACACAGGAGGATTGCAGGTTCGTGGCCAGCCTCAGCTACTTAGTGAGGCCCTCCACAACTTAGTGAGACCCTGTTTCAAAATAAAGTATAAAAAATAGGGCTGGGGTGTAACTCAGAGGTAGAATGCCCCTGGGTTCAATCCCCAGTACAAAAAAAAAAATTATATCCCTCTGTTTATGCTCATGTCTGTGATTAACTGGGACAGTGCCAGGAGTATTGATTTTGAAATTACAAATATATTTTAGCAAGCAGAAGATTTTTAAAATATAGAATTCACAAATAATAAGAACCAACTCTAATTGGAAAATTTTATTTTTAAACATATTTCATCTAATAAATGATTAAGAAAAGACAGTGCCATTACATAACTTCTAATAAATGAATGGAGCTAGGCAAGGGTAATCAATGACTCCTAACATCACAAAAAGAGAGTCTTTGATCTTTCCAATGGAAGAAAAAGATGAAACTGAATCTGACCACACCTCTCTGTCTCTCTATTTTGAGGAAAGATAGAGGACCATGTTTCTAATTTAACATTAAGATGCTCCTGTTTTTTTAATCTGATGTGCTTAAGGGTGGGGATCATATTTTATTCAACTTTATCTCCCTAGTAACTATCACAATATATAGCACACAGTCAATACTGGTTAAAAGTTTGTTGAATAAATAATGAAGGAAGGAAGGAAGAAACACTCTCTTAGAAATTTAGGATTGCTATTTTATACAGTCCTCTCTTTTTCAAATAAATGAAGAAAGAGAAAGGTATGGACAATTTATAGCACTAAGGCAATTTACAGTTCCAAGAGGTAGTAAAAGTGGAATAACATCTCGCAGATCAAAGGTCATTTACACTGTAACGTCAACTCTCCAAAACATAACTATGAACCAGAAGAAAAAAAATCACTAAAGAAGGTCATGAAATGCATATTCTCTCAATTAAGCAATAAAAGCCCCTAACTCCCCTTAGTTTACTTTTATTTTAAAATAATTCTAATAAGCTTACACTAGAAAAAAATTTTAAATGAAAAGATGAAGTTAAAAATGTGACACCGAAGACAAACAACTCTTTAACTCATCAATAAATTTGTAGACATCTCTGCATGACGGCACACTTTATAACTAATGTTCAGAATGAGAACCTTGAATCAGCTACAGAAGATTGGAATATGCTTAGAAAACACGGAGAAAATAGTACTACTTAGTAAAGTTTGCCACACAAAAGAACTAAAAAATATAGTTTGATATGTAGGTATGCTTTAATCTTCTAATTTATTTAATGTCACTCCCTATAATAATAAGTAAATATCATATACCCTATAACGCTAAGTACATTAGAAAAAGTCAGTGACTATCACGCACAATTCTCATAACAAAGTTAATATTCTTTCTTCTTAATTACAATGTTACTTTCCTAATTTATAAAAATATATAACTATAAATAATAGCCTAATGTAGGCAAAGGTCAAAAAAATTTTTCTTTTTTGGCGGTAACTAGGATTGAACACAGGGGCATTCTACCTCCAGCTACACCCCCAGTCCTATTTTTTTATTCTTTATTTTGAAACCGGGTCTCACTAAGTTGCGCAGGGCCTCACTAAGTAGCTGAGGCTGGCCACGAACCCGGATCCTCCTGTCTCAGCCTCCCAAGTACTGGGATTACAAGCGTGCGCCACCACGCCCGGCTTAAAGGTCAAAATTTTTAAAGATTCGTTTGAGGATATTCATGTCTGGTTATTTTAATTACAAAACTAAAACTTTCAACTCTCATCACAGAACAGACTTAGTAGTGTGATTATAAATTATAAAAAATCAGGTTAACAACTACAAAATTTTAGAATGAAACTTACAAAAGTGATTGAAACAAGTAGAAAGTACACAACTTCTCCAGAGGTAAGATTTCCTTCTGCCCAGCCCAAATCCAGAGCATCCTTTAAGTGTGACAGCCTGAAGACAGAGACAGAGAATGGATCCAAAGGTACCTTAAACCTCAATTAGAGCACCAAAGTTAGAGTCTAGTTTTACTTACAGAGATCACAGCTATATTACCTAAGTAAGAAAGAATAGTTCCACAGCACACTGGGGATCTTATTCACCGAAAATGAGGCTCCCCTAAACTGTTCTCTGACAGATTTATACCAATAAAAATTTTGAGCCAGGTGTGGTTGCGCATGCTTGTAATCCCAGTACTTTGGGAGGTGGAGACGGGAGGATCAGGGTTCACGGCCAGCCTCAGCTCTCTCTCTCTCTCTCTCTCTCCCAGTCTCTCTCTCTCTCTTTCTCTCTCTCTCTCTCTCTACCTAGTGAGGCCCTCCGCAACTTCGTGAGACCCGGTTTCAAAAATAAAGTATAAAAAAGTAGGGCCGGGGATGTAGCGCGGAGGTAGAACGCCCCTGGGTTCAATCCCCGGTACCGCAAAAAAAAAAAAATTGTATTACAATTATGTTATTGTACACACACACATTGCTGGTGTGCAATCAAACTAACAAACTAAATCAATACAGCCAATTTAAATTTCAGGAAGTGCTTGTTACTGAAGCTCTCTTATATTGCTGGTGGGATAGGAAAATGGTACTTTAGGTAACAATTTGGCAGCCTCTCAGAAAGTTAAAGGTACACCTGCCATATCAACCAACAACCCCAATGCTAGGAACTCACCCAAAAGAAATGAAAACTTACACTCACAAAAAAAAATCTATACCCAAATGTTTATGGTATTTAATTCCTAATCACTTGGAAACAAGGGCTTCAGCTGGTGAACAGATAAACATGCTGAGGTTTATCCACACTGTGGAATACTGCTGAGCACTAAAAAGACACCTCTGACACACACCACAATATGGACGGATCTCAAATTCGGTCTGTGAAGTGAAAGAAGCCAGATTAAAAAGGTTACATACCACGCGATTCAATTTATATGATATTCTGAAAGAGGCAAAATTATAGGAAGACAAAACAGTGGTTTCTAGGGGCTAGGAGTAGGAGGGTTTTACTACAAAGGAACAACATAAGGGAATTTGGTGGTTGTGGGGAGGTGTGAATTTTAGTGTGTGTAAATTTAAAAGCAGAACTAAGAGAAACACTATTTATCTAATATAAACAATCTTCAAAACAAAACCATATAATTCAAATGTTCAAAAAAAGAAATATTTCCTTTAAATTTTCTGAATAGCTCATAAATGCACTTAATTTCAACTTCTACCATTTTATAGACTTCCGTCTATAAAATATTTCTACTTTTAAGCCTGAGTAAGTCAGATGCTTGCATCTATTATTTTATTTAAATCGGGGCCAATTTACTTGTTTAAGATTTGTCTCGTAAAACTGTGACAATGCATACTAAATTGGTTGGGGATGAGCTTGGTGCCTCAGGAGGCATTTAATCAAGGTTCTCCATATTAAAATTCTCCCTAATAAAAAAGATGAAATAACTAATCCATTCACCCAACAAATATGTGACATTAGAGGCCTATTATATGCCAAACACAAGAAACACAAATGGCAAATACAATGAGCACAGTTCTTGGCATCACATAGTTTAAACAAGCAGTAAGTATCATATGCACTCCAATAGAACTACAGTGCTTTCTCAGCACCTACCAAGTGTGTATGACCGAAGCATGTAAGTTCTACATCTTATCTTTGATGTGGAGAAGAATGCTACCTCTGAGGGCCACATCCTCCCATTAGGATCTATACCTTGGAGTGCCTGGTATCCTGCTGGACTCAAAAACACAGCCTACAAAGCATGGAACGCCAGTGCCCACCATCCATTACCTCGCAGTGTTTAGGGATGGAAAGAAAGCAGAGACCGTATGCACAGAACACGGCCCCTCACAAAGAGAATAACAATCATTCCCCTATAGCAAAGTCCTCTTTAGGACTTTTATTTGTCACCTTTCTCACAAGCAGGAAATTTTTCTGAAACAGAATTCCATAATTTTAAGTTTTTCTTCTTGAAGAATATTCTTTTGAAGGTAGGAAGAGGAAGTAGGAAAGAAGAGGAAAAAATAAACAGGGAGGATAGGGAATAGGAACAAAGCCTAAAAAATAAGCCAGAGCAGGTATAGATTTTTGCAATGAAGTCTTAAAAACAAATTAAGGAAGTTCAAGGAAACTAAAACAGAGGCATTACAACCACACCCCTGCTTCTTTCTGTTACTAAAAAAAAAAAAAGAGCCGGGTGTGGTGGCACAGGTTTGTAATCCCAGTACTTGAGAGGCTGAGACAGGAGGATTGCAGGTTCGCGGCCAGCCTCAGCTACTTAGTGAGGCCCTCCGCAACTTAGTGAGATCCTGTTTCAAAATAAAGAATAAAAAATACAATATAGGCAGTATACCATGAACAACACAATATACTTTTTTTTTTTGTGTGGTACCGGGGATTGAACACAGGGGTGTTCTACCTCCGCGCTACACCCCCGGCCCTATTTTTTATACTTTATTTTGAAACCGGGTCTCATGAAGTTGCGGAGGGCCTCACTAAGTAGAGAGAGAGAGAGAGAGAGACAGGGAGAGAGAGAGAGCTGAGGCTGGCCGCAAACCCGGATCCTCTGCCTCCCAAAGTACTGGGATTACAAGCGTGCGCCACCACGCCCGGCTCACAATATACTATTAATGAGGTAAAATATTTCCACCAAAGGGAGAAAACTGCGCCAGATCCTCATCAACAATGGTGTAAGAGAGTAAAACAGACGTGCAGTTTTACTAAATAACCATTAAGGTTCGAGGCCAGTGCACAGTAACTTAGTGAAACCCTGTTTCAAAATTAAAAATAACAAGGGCTGGTGATATAGCTCAGTGGTAAAATGCCCTCGGTGCCAAAACAAAACAAAAAAAAAAAACCTGATTACATTTTGATACTTTATTAATCATGAACATTCACAGACTCTCAATTAGATGAAGATTTATTAGCCATAACATACCCTGACACTCAAACAAAAAGAAATGGGTAAAACATCTACCATTTCCTTCAATGAAAACTGGTATCACAAGATTCCATATCTTTAAGATTTACATTTTTAGGGTGGGGGAAGTCATATTGTTTTCAGATCCCTGGAATAAACATAAAACATAAAATGTTTGTATCTACAAATAGCAATTTTTTAAAATGTCACCTACAACTAATACCTAATAGTCTCATCTCCAAAATGATGTTGGCCTACTTTTGTACACCAAATTAGAATTTTATTAAAAGGACTTGTAACCACATATTTGCACACCATAAGACTAGTGGAATATTGTGAATTTCCTCATTTCTCCATTACATTACCTAATATATTTGCCTGCCACTTGAAAGTACAGTATTCACTGCTAGAATAAGTATTTCACAGAAATAGAAAATAAACATGACACAGACAGGGTGTAAGGGGAAAATTTTTTTCACTTCCCTTTTTTTCTAAAGGAAATTCTGAAAATAATTTTAACTCTATGACATTCTAGTACACTGCCTAGTGTACTACCTGAAATCAAAACCAAATAAGCTTAAAAACTGGTAAAACAATAACGTCAAAGTATTCAGAAGTCCGTGACTTTTATAAAGTAAACTTAGACCCAAATGTATCACATGGTCAATTTCAACATAAAACTTTACGCTACATCATTTTATTAAGATCAAATTTTAAAATAAAGAAAATTACAAAGCATCAATGCATCCCAGGGATATTTTATTCATTATACAGTGAAAAAAGAATTAAATGTTAAAGTCTAAGTTGGCAGAAAAAAAAAAAACAAGATTCTACTTTCTTCCCTCAAAAACTTTATTATTTTTCTGATGGTAGAAATAATGCATAAGCATAGCTGAAAACCCAAATACAGAAAGCTACAAAGAGCATAAAAAATATAAATCATCCCAAATATCCCCATTTGTAAATAACTTTCATTAGCAGATATATTCTTCCAGAGGATATACTCTATATTTATAACCATATATGTGAATATATGTGTATACACACACATGTATTTCTTTCCTTTATATTGATGGTTAAAAAAGTTTAAGATAATTTTCTTGAAAATAAAAACATGTACAATGTTCTAAACACTCATTCTGCATCTGCTTTTTCATTAAAGCAGGACAGATTTGAGATTATTTAGTATGTGTGTTTCTGGGTGTTGTTATTGTTGCTCACTGCTTGAAGGGCCATGAAAAATGTTTGCTTCTTTTACTTTAAAAACAAACAAACCCTCTCACTAAATTTTTCCAAATCTGAGAATAGGTATCTGTACTGAAATGGTTAGCTGAGTGACTTACAGTAGTAGCCCTTGGTCCTGAGAAGTTTTGCAATGTAGACAAGATTACTTTTATGGCCTCCCACTTCTTGGTCAGAAAGTATACCACACTAGTAATTGGGATAAAACCTGATTCTAATCATCAAGTGTGTGACTTGAGCATTTCACTCAAACTTCTTATGATTCATTTCAATTCTAAAATTCCGTGATTCTCCCACATCTCCTATCCCCCCGCCAAAATTTTTGCTGCTCTCAAAATAGGTAAAAACTATCCTTTCCTCCTATTTCACTGAGGCTCCATAATTCAAAATTTGTCTAAGAGACAAACTCTCATCTCCTCAATGCACTTATTCTCCACTTGAGATGAGGAACAAAGTAATCTAATGAGAGCAAAGATATGGTAATTTTTTGGCAAGGAGGGAAAGCAGCAACTGAGAAAATTAAACAAGTTTATATCTTTAAGTTTTTAATTTTAAATTCAAGTAATTTCAAGTTCCATGGGGAAAAAATGTATAAACTAACCACTTAGATAACCCATTTTAATGACTCAAAGTTAGTCAATTATAAGGCTAGCCGTGCTTTTAGTTCTGAAAATATTCAGACCTGAGCATATTTAAGATAGCAACATGGAAACAGCTTTCTAATCTTTCATCCATTATATCTGTACAACACTTCAGAGTTCAAAGTGCATTTGTATGCATTATTTATTTCATTCTCAAAATAGTAGATATAATGGTCACTATTGATTATCTAACATCCATTTCTCGCACATTCTTCCTTCTCACAACATTTTAAAAATATCTACCATGTAACTCAGGGAAATGTGACCCCATCACCAACAGCAGGGGATATATCCTAATTAGTAGAAATCAGCCATGATAACCCTATTTCCCTTGTCATACTGGTCAATAAAATATGACGGGAAAAGTATGCTGGTAAGCTTACGCAAAAGATTTCCTCACGTCTGGGAAAAAGAGAGAGAGAGAGGAAGAAAAAGCTGCATGCTTTCCTCTGGCCAATGCCAGAGGACTCTAGAAGAGCGGAACTCTGTACTAACTCAGTCTCCCACTCTACCTCCCTATTTCAATGTTCCATGTCAGTATCTACTGCATTTAAGCTACTATAATTTAGTGAAACTCAGATAAACACCATGTTCCATATACCTCTCCTTCCCTACCTAGACCTCCTTCTTTGTCAACTTCAAGGTCTTCTTCCCACTTGGGCTAGGCTAGGCAATTCTACTGTAAGCCCTTAGAGTGGCATGCATTGCACCAAGCTCGAGTGCTCCTGGTATACATTAAAGGTATGGCTTTTTCCTTTGCAAAGAACAATCTCCTCTATCAATGCACCTCAGCAGTCCCTACTTAGGTGAAGGAAATGTTGGCATTATAAAAAGGTTCCTCCCCAATGCTGATGCACAATTCACTCTAAGGAAGGAATATGAGAATCTTTCTTTTTAAAGAAGATGCTATTAAATAAATCTCTAAATGTAAACTAGGAATATAAACCAGGAAAGATGATATTTTAGGAGTCACCTCTTCAATATATTATTAATCAGCAATTCTTAAGTTAGCTTAAAAAGGAAATCATTTTTGTTTTTTGTTGTTGTTTTGTTTTGTTTTTTTGGTTTTCTTTTTTTGCAGTATTGGGGGTTGAACCCAGAGGCATTCTACCTCCAAGCTACACCCCCAGCCCTATTTTTTTTTTCTTTATTTTGAAACAGGGTCTCACTAAGTTGTGGAGGGCCTCACTAAGTAGCTGAGGCTGGCCGCGAACCTGTGATCCTCCTGTCTCAGCCTCCCAAGTACTGGGATTACAAAGTGTGCGCCACCACACCCAGCTGGAAATCATTTTTAAAACATGTACACCCTAAACATTTTATTGCAAATATAATATAATAAGGTATATTCACAAGGTAATCTTATCATGCTGGGTCAAAATGTTTTCCTCAAATATGGATCTTATTGATGGGAGTTCTTTTATTTTTCTTGCAAAAACCACGCCTATAGTACATCACCTGTGATTTCCAGTTTATTTCTTAAATATGAAAAAAATCTCACGAACACTTATTGGGGAATCTTTTCATATTATCTGGTGTTCCCCCAATCATTTAAAATTATTTCATCTTCACCTACTTTGACTGTAATTGGCTTTAGTGACTCTCCCGTTGTCAAAGCAACCAACTGTTTCTCATACACACCTTCTGCCTTCAGAGACTGCTGAATAATAGTTCACTGAAGTATGTAATTACAACATCAGTTGTAACTGCCACCAATAGTTTGTCGAGTACAAACACAATGATTCTTGGTAACTATACAAATAACTAATGGTAATAAAAGCTGGAGAGCAAACTAGACAGTAATCTACTGCCACTCAATGTAGCACGGACATCAATCAGTTAATTCTACAGAGAATGAAGAGTATCATTTAATCTCATGAGTGGGCGAAGCAGAGTTCAGCTAAGAGACATTCTTCCCCAAGAGTCTTTGGCTATCTATTCACCAATGAACCTTCTAACAATTCATATATTTTAGCAACCTCTGAAACAAAGGAAGATTTATACAACATGTTCAACAGGTTAAACTCTAGAAGACTATCTCTTGCTCTCAAAAATGGCAGTTACCCATCCAATGCAGAGTGATTTTAACAGTATCAGGTATGGTCTTTATATGAAGGCATTTAAATTTAACAGGTATTAGTTTGGGGGAGGTTCAAGGAATCACAAACTCAGTCACAATGTAAGTCCTTTTTGAGTGCTAAGAGAAAAATAAGTAGCAAAAATCCAACAAAGGATCTTCCCTGTAACATGATCCCACGTCATGACAGGGTTATTTTTCTCAGCACTCCTTTGATAATGATTAAGTTTGAAGTTAAATTACTTTAGGGTCATTTGATATTTAAGATAACTAAAAACCTCATATATAATTATCTGGAACTGTGGAAGTTTCTCATTTTATCATCCCACTATTACAGCTAAATTATCTTCATGTATACATTTTTTACATTTCACTCTCATCCATAGCAAACCTTACCTTTAAATGTATTAACAGCAACAGGACTTTCCAATGACCTAAACTTTGTTTTGTTGTTTAATATTTCAGCATTCCCTCTATTTAGTGGATACAATGTTTTGGAAATCCCTTTGAAACTAAACAGCCACTTGTCCCATTCTTAACCTAAAATCATACCAGAATAATGATGTACTCCCAGCATGGAAGAGATTACAGGATGGATCAGGGAGGACACACAGAAGTAACTGGAGAGTTTCCCATTTCTTCCTGAGTCACATTTTTATAGTCTGGATTTATTTCATATAAAACCAATTACCAGATTAGCAGACACACCCACATTCAAATGCACGTAAGAAAATATAACAAAGCTGGGCATAAATTATTTTGGATCATACATTTTTCTGCTTTCCTCCAGCAGCGTGAACGATAGCAAGTTGACTATTTTGCCATGTCTTGTTTCCTCAAACTTCACTATACCTATTTACCTCCTCCTATCAGCACAGAACATATACACTTGGACCTTCACACCTCAAACTGAGTCATTTTTAAATACAAGGCATTCCAGATTTCCATGGCCTGATCTCCACCTATTTTCACGGCTTCCTCTTCCACGAGGCCCTCCTGGTACAGCAGCCTTATGTCCAGCTCAACAGGTCCTGTAAGAGCCAACCACATGCCTTTGCTCAGGCTGCTTGTTCCCTTCCCCTTGAAAAATAGTGCTGCAGCCCCCATTTTGCCCATTAAAATATTTTAAGGCCCAGAGAGAGTGTGTTACCAGTTCTACACTCATTCATAATTCCCCAGTCAAAAATTAGTATCTTTCTCACTGGTATACCACCTCCCCCCCCCACCCCCAATGCTTCCATGTATCTTTAATAAAGTCCACAGAATCTAGTGTTGCAATTATTTCTGAGCATGGCTGCTTCTTCCTTGAAGACAGCTACTGGGTCTCATTCATATTTATATCCTACCCACTTTACCAATATGACTACATGCTGAAAGTCCCTTACATACAGTCCAGGCATGGGTTGAATTAAATTATTCCTTGATTCCAGCCCCAGTATTTATTTTGATGGAAGTAATAAATAAATGACTTTCATGTTTTGAAAATTTTGTTGTTAATGCTTGCAAATCTAATGATGAAAACATCAGTAATTACATATTCATTAGTTTTTAAGCTGACAAATGGCAAGTCAATGAACACAATAAATCATCAATAAAGACAATCATTCCTCAAGATCCCTCCAAAAAAGTCTCAACTATGTCAACATTAAAATGAACCTTTCTGTCCCCCATTCTAACAAGAACCACTTCTACCTGACGCATATCCAGAAATAAAAGCAAACAGATCTATACATTCTGCATGAATCCATGCCCAAGCTGGGGGTAGGGGTGTACGCTTGTAATCCCAGTACTTGAGAGGCTAAGACAGGAGAATCACAGGTTCGCGGCCAGCCTCAGCTACTTAGTGAGGCCCTTCACAGCTTAGTGAGAACCTGTTTCAAAATAAAGAAACAGGGCTAGGAGTGTAGTTTGAAGGTAGAAAGTCTCTGGGTTCAATCTCCAGTACCGAAAAAAAAAATAAATTCATGCCCAAACCACACAACTTGATAACATCTTTCTTTCAATGCCTATAATTTTCATATCTTGTGCAATTATAAAGGGTGACAAAAATATGAAGATAATTTATCTGAACTCAGGATACAGCAGGAGCTTGGAAGTAAGTATATAATACTAAGTACACCTCAAAAAAAGGGCTATTAAGCATGTCACAAATCAGATTTGATTTTTTTGGTGGAAAATGTTTTCTTAAACCAGTCTCACGTCTTTCTAATTCTAAATCATTCTTATAATAATATGTGCGATATTTTTCTTCCACAATGTATTTGTAAGTCAGGAAAGCCAATATTCTTCAAATAAACATACATGACTTTAAAAATTGGGTGTTTTTTAATTTCAAAAAGTATCCCACTTCATAGTTCTGATCTTATTATCTTCACTAGAACTGCAATAGAAAAAGAAATGACTTACTTTTAACTTATTAAAAATAAGTAGGTTCTTACTTTCTAAGTGTAAGTAGATGTACTAACCGACAGTTTAAAGGGGACCACTGACTGAACAGCCCGGGTACTCATCACAAGAGTTAAAACTAATTCGCACTGTGTAGCAACAGTAGCTGTCTCCCACACACTCTATCACCCATTCATTTTACCTCCTTCCCCGAAACATGAGGTGGGGGGCATGGGACGATCCGGGCACAGGCCTAACCCCCCTACCCCGGGAGCACATACATCTCCATCACCACACTGCTGGGAAGAAATGTGGGGGCTGTGGACCAAGAGAACCGATTCTTCTGTGAGCCACTTCCCCTGCATGCGGGATAAACAAACCAGCGCGGTAACAGTAGCCACCACAGTCATTTTGTTGGCTTTTGACTAGCGCCTGGGTTAAGTTTGGAGCTCAGCCTGCAGCTCCAGCACCTAGGTTAGTCCCTGCCCCCTCCCTTAAAACAAACACCTCCACGGGAAGTTCATCCCTGCTGCAGCCACCCCCTTCCAGCCGACCCCGGCCCCCGCTGCAGGGAGCACCTCAACACCCCTTCCCAAAGGAGCCCCCGCGGACCCCGGCTCGCCACCTCGCGCCGCGCCGCTCGGGCAACTTTTGCACCAGCCCAGCCCGCTGCCCCGGGCGCCCTCCTCCGCGGCCCGGCCCTGGGCCAGCGCCCCCGCGCCCAGCCGGGTCCCCATCTCCGCCCGGAGCCCCGTGCCCAGCCTGGCTCCCATCCCCGCCAGGTCCCCGCGCCCCCCGGTCCCCGCGCCCAGCCGGGTCCCCATCTCCGCCCGGAGCCCCGCGCCCAGCCTGGCTCCCATCCCCGCCAGGTCCCCGCGCCCCCCGGTCCCCGCGCCCAGCCGGGTCCCCATCTCCGCCCGGAGCCCCGCGCCCAGCCTGGCTCCCATCCCCGCCAGGTCCCCGCGCCCCCCGGTCCCCGCGCCCAGCCGGGTCCCCATCTCCGCCCGGAGCCCCGCGCCCAGCCTGGCTCCCATCACCGCCAGGTCCCCGCGCCCAGCCGGGTCCCCATCTCCACCCGGAGCCCCGCGCCCAGCCTGGTCCCCATCCCCGCCAGGTCCCCGCGCTCCCCGGTCCCCGCGCCCAGCCCGGTCCCCATCCCCGCCAGGTCCCCGCGCCCAGCCGAGTCCCCGCGCCCAGCCCCGTCCCCAGCCCCGTCCC
>PVJS01016077.1:0-31061 GCA_004027185.1 Glis glis
CCTAGGGAGTAGTGGGGACACAAAAGGGACTCCAATGACAACAGAGAACCCTCAGTGGTGCAAGGGAAGGGGTACAAGGGAAGGGGAAGGGTAAGAAAGAAGTGAATCTATGGAATTACTGTCATAAACAATGTGTATATATGAGATTATACCAACATCATTCTCAGTGCTACATGTGGGGGGGTGGGGGGAGGGACACTAAGAGCTGTGTGCATGTATGTTAACACCAAACTGATACTCATTGTGATGTGAGACTACAATGTACCAATAAAAAAAAGAATCCTCAATAAAGTACTGTGAAATAATAAAAAAACTCTCATATGTGGGAGTTAGAAAGAAAATAGGAAACAAAAGGGACTTTAGATAAATGAAGACAGAGACCAGTACAATAGTAGAAAGAGATGGAGGGAGGGAGGTAGAGAAGGGAAAAGGAGAACCAATGAAGGAAACAGTTCAAATAATGCTAAGTCCATATACGAAGGTATCACTGCCAATCTCACTAAGATGTATCTGGAGGGGTGGGTAGCAGGGTGGGATCTGGAAGGAAACATACCACGTGCTATGTGCATATATGGTTGTATCACTTTAAACCTCACTATGATGTACGATTACAATGCATCAAAAAAAGTATTTTTAAAAATAAAACAGCTCAAGATTCAGATATAAAAATAAATAAGAAGTTTGGGTTTGAACAGGGGGTGGTGGGAACTTCCATAAACCACAAGGCAAATACCCCATCTAAAAAGACAGTGATAGCCGGGCGTGGTGGCACATGCCTGTAATCCTAGTACTTGGGAGGTTGATACAGGAACACCACAGATTTGTGGCCAGCCTTGACAACATAGTGAGTCCTCCGCAACTTAGTGAAACCCTATTTCAAAATAAAAAAAATAGGGCTGGGGTGTAGCTCAGAGACAGAATACCCCTGGGTTCAATCCCCAATGCCACAAAAATGAATGAATGAATGAATGAATGAATGAAGTAAATAAATAGACAGCCTCTATTCAACTGCAGCTGATTTTCCCCATGGTGAAGCTTACAAAAGTACTCTGATGTTTGGAAGAAACAAAGGAACCTGAAATTTTACTAGGATCTACTCATTTTTAAATACTGACAACTGGTTCAGAATTTGTGAATGTTTGCAGGTCCAGGGAAGCATGGGTTGCCCACAGTAGTCTGTTTGGGACCTTGTCACCCATGCTCCCGAATGACTCATAGCAGTGACTAGTAGGATAAAGCTGAGACAGAGCTTTGATCATCCCACAGGAAATCTCCTGTTCAACTGTAAAACGCACCCTTCTACTCAACTACTCCATCTACCTATATCTGGTCCTCATCCTCCTAACCTAACCAAAATTCCATCCTATAATGCTACCTGTCAACCTCTTACAAGTCATGCCGCCTTCGGTCCATCACTTCCTGCCTCCATGGGGATGCTCTGACCCATTAACCTATCTGAAACGGCCCCTTTCCGTTCTAATTATTGATCTATATTGTATGCTCTAACCATTCTGTCATTTTAAATAAGGTGAAAATCTTTTAGAAAACTGGAAGAAACAGGACTCTGCATACTTGTTTAGCATACAAAAGGCCATTTACAAAAGTAAGTTTTTATGTTACCAGGGAAATCATTTGACCATTCACATTTAATAAAGAGCTGCTTTAGAATTTTTTTGACTGGCTCAGCAAGTACTTTTTAGTTATTTCACATGGACATATTTTATCTCCAATAAGTCTACAATCATGTTAAGGTTCTACAAATTTTGTATTTCCACAAAGAAGTTAGTAAATGCTTCCCAAAATGACTTATTCATAATTACCTCTCATAGTTTTTATTAAGAAAACAGAAGCATTTTAAAACCAAGATTCATCTGTAAGCTAGAATTCTCTGTATTGCTTTCATTCTACAGTCTTTTAGCTATACTTTATGGGACATTCATTTGGAAGTTTTGGGGAAAAAAAAACTATGGTTAAATTATACTGACACGTATAGAAGCTAAACAAATCCAAGTTGAATTTCAGAATACACTAAATGAATAAGCCTTCTACTAGAATATCATGCCTCAGTTCAAAGTATATTAAAAGAATAAAGTTACAGTACTCTAATAAAAATCCATTTATTTAATGGTGATTGCTCTCAGAATGCAAGGACTGTGCATCATTTGCAAAGATAATTTATCAATATGACTCAGAGAAAAATGCTACTTTACCATCTTGATAGATGATAAAAGTTATTTCACAAAGCACTCTCCTTTCCGAAGGAAAAATCATTTTAAAATGCAATGAATTAAGACAGATTTCTGAACACATCGCCTACAAACCAAATGTGACTCACTCACTAGTGGAAATGAAATGATTACACATTAACCCTCATGAGCTATTTTACAGACAAATATTCATGACGAAGAGAGAAGTCACCGGTATAACAAATATAATAGCCAGCATTTTGAGAATATACTGGAAAGGAAAATATCCAAAATAATGCTTTTTAAGAACTTGTAATTATTGGAACAACTGAAATAATGGAAATAGAATTAATGGAGAAATGTGGACCCCTGCTTCAGGATTCCTGCTAATAACTGTAGCCACACTTTCTTCAGTATTTTAGAGGAACCAAGCATGTAATTGAGCAGCAGAGTAAGGATTCAATCCCATGACTCAAAACCCATGTTCATTACATTGATGCCTGCATCATATCCTCCCAGTAAAACTGATTATGATGAGGGTACCCAAGAGCATTAGTAATCACTAATGAAAGGAGACAGAATTATGACCATTCCCTCAGCAGTACTGGCTAATCTTCCAGTAAGTATCTTAGTAAGAAGATGTTGGAAACTGTATACTTTATGATAGTTTATATAATGTTTCAGTATATTATATCTAGTATTCTTGAACTTTTTTTGTTTATTTTGTTTTTTCTTTATGACATCTAATCCTGTCCCACTGCTGCATCCATTGTCTGAAAAAGCATCACTACTCTCATGGCAGAAATGCAAAATGGAAAACTTAATATTAAGCTTCCAACTCTTGAAATATATTCTTCATTCACTCATCCATTCAATAAATAATACTTAAGTTTGAATTAATTATTGAGTGGTAATTTTCTGTCTTAAAGTCTATAGTGGGCAAAGTAGATCTTGAAGCAGATAGTATGTATCCACGTGTGTGTGTGTGTGTGTGTGTGTGTGTGTGTGTGTGTGTTTGTGTGTGTGTGTGTGTGTGTGTGTGTAAAACAAATCAAGTTTTATTGAGTGATAAGTTTTTTTTAATATTCCACTTGTACAACAGAAGTCAATCCTGGATGATTTGGAACCACAAAGTTTTATAATTAAGTCACTGTATAAAAATAAGGAAAATTCTATCATCAAAAAAAGAAAATACTTTGCAATAGAGTGAAATAAAGAAAAAAGAAAGAAAGACAGGACAGAAGCAAAGGGCAAACTAGTCAGAATGGAGTGTCTTAGGCTCTTTGGGTGAGGACAGAGTGATAAAAATATCTAAATAGACTTGGGAGGCAAACCTCAGTGTAAAGAGGGTTGCTCCAGTGTACAGGGGGTCTTGTTCTTTCTCACAATGGAGAGCAAAATAGCAAGCCTGGTAGGAAATCTCTGTTCAGTGTGTCACCCTGTCCAGCAAGACTGAAAGGTTCCTGTAGCAGACCATCCAGAGCTAGAAGGAGGTGGAAGTAACCTTCCCAAATTCTGCACACTGCAGACTGGAGCAGAGAAACAATTGAAAGTATCCAACTACCTGAGAGTCAAGACAGAAATGCCAGAATAACTAGGGAACTAAAATAAGTCTTGAAGTTGGACCAAAGATAAAAAAAAAAAAGTTCTACTTCCCCTCAGAGCTAATGTAGTTGATATTCTTTCCTCTTGGAAAGTCCCTCCTTGCAGACCATTACACCTAAGAAGCCCCCTCTTGTCATTTGGGCCACAGCTCATTGCCACTTTTCCAAAACAGTCTTCCTGGAACATATCATCAAAAGCAATCCTCTTTCACCTGACATTCCCTCTTTGTTTGTTTATGGGTATATAACCCAGTTATCTCTTTAGAATGTAAGCTCCTTGAAGGCAGGGATCCTACGTGTGTCTTGTTCATAGGAATATAGGTACTCTAGCAATATTGCTGAATGAATGAATGAATGAATGAATGAATGAATGAATAGGTTAGTGGAGGGGAATGGCTACCTTCTTTTCTCTCTTTCCTTTTCACTGTCATCTCTAAGAACATCCCATAACTTGACAAAATGACTAGAAATCAGGCAATAAAGAACACAAGGAAGTATAGCCTTAAAGAGTAGTATGCCAAAGATTTAAAGAGGGATTGAGGAAAGAAAAGTCTTAATTCAAGAAAGAAAAAATAAATATCACAGGCTCTCACTCAATGCTGGCCCTTCTAAGAAAGAGAATATCTACATTGTATAAAGTATTGTGTAAGCCGGGCATTGTGGCACATGCCTGTTATCCAAGTACTTGGGAGGCTGAGACAAGAGGATCACAGGTTCAAGGCCAGCCTGGGAAACTTAGCAAGACCCTGTTTCAAATTTAAAAACAAGAGAAAAAAAGGATGGGGGTGTAGCCCAGAGATTAAATGTCCCAGGGAGAGAGGGAGGGAGGGAGGAAGGGAGGGAGAATTGTGTAAATTGTTTTTTCTGAGTTGAAATATTTAAAATCTACTAGGAAATGTGTTGCATAACCTACATAACCAGTGACTGCTCTTAAGAGGACTTATATTAGATCAAAGGAAGGATTATAATAGATTGAGCTTTCATAAAACAGGATAGCCATGTGGTGAACAGACGTGAAACATATTTTTTCACAATTTGAAGGATAAATAAGTAGTCAGAATATAAGTGACCAGAAAAAAATAAATATAATCCTTATCTTTCAATAAAATATTTATGTTAACACTTTTGAAGAAATACCTCTTTCAATTAAATTGCAATTGAAATCATTTTGCTTAAGGGAACTTAAAAGGACAATGGCATAGAATATTTGTTGCAAAGTTTTAGAAGAGTTTAAAGTTATATGTTTGTGAGCCAGGAGTGGTGGCACACACTTGTAATCCCAGTACTTGGGAGGCTGAGACAGGAGGATCACAGGTTCGCAGCCAGCCTCAGCAATTTAGTGAGGCCCCAGCAACTTAGTGAGGCCCTCCACAACTTAGGGAGACACTTTTTCAAAATAAAAAATAAAAAGGGCTGGGGGTATAGCTCAGAAGTAGAATGTCCCTGGGTTCAATCCCCAGTACCACAAAAAATAAAATAAAATAAAATGCTTGTAATCATATAAATTGATCAGTACAAATTTTAAGAATATAAATTTAGTATAATTATGCATATCATAATTGTTTTGTTTTGATTGTAAAAATTATATTATTTTTTCTTGAAGCACTACATAATAAGAGGGAAATTTGTGTCTTAATAAAAGCATATAAACTAGCCTATTAATAATCAGGTTCCTAATGTCACATTCTGATATAAAAAACTACATTCCTATTACGTTACAGATTAATGTTTGTTCTCAGAAGTATTTCCAAAAAAAAAATTCTTACCAGACATAAACTGTGTAATAGAGGATAATTCCATTTGGCTCCAGGGGTGGTTGCCATGACAACTTCATGGTGACACCAGACAACTGTTTTACAGAGAAGTCTTGAGGGGGAGAATCAGGAGCTGGAAAGTTAGGGTGCAGAATAATGCATTTCATTGAATATATATATGCGAAAAGGTTAAAATGGAAATGTGCAGATTTTTTTATGGCAAACTGTCTGATAAATGAATCAGGTTCAGTGCTTTTCTCCACAGGAACAACAGTCTGATTGTTTACTTTCAAATGAGATGATAAAAGAAGATTTTGCATGGTGGTGTTAGAACATCTGTTTCTGTGATTCAATGGAAAAACAGATTTCATGAGAAAACAGGACAAGGGGTATGTCACAGTGACTCACCTACTGTTCAAGTATATCTTGTTAAATTATCATCTTCTAATAAAAACAAAAAATCATTGGGGTGAAAATATATATAATATGCAGTTTTAAAAAAAAAGCTCACCAGACAAAAAGAGGTGGGGCAAAACCACACATTCAAGAAGTAGGACAGGGATAAGCATACCGCTGGGCAATCGGTTAAAATGACTGACCTCCCCAGTGAAAACTACATTCCTCCACTGCAGTCATGTCATTAAACTGGAAAGTAATATCGAAATCTGTTCACTGAGTCTTCAAAACTGAATGGTTTACAAAGGAAACAACAAATGTAGCACACAGACAAGAAAAGACTTCAGCATTTACTTGTGATACTTCTCTAACAATGCAAGAATACAAATAACTAGGCCGGGCGTGGTGGCGCACGCTTGTAATCCCAGTACTTTGGGAAGTGGAGACCGAAGGATCCGGGTTCGCGGCCAGCCTCAGCTCTCTCGCTGTCTCTCTCTCTCTCTCTCTCTCTCTCTCTCTCTCTCCCTCTCTCCTTAGTGAGGCCCTCCACAACCTCGTGAGACCCGGTTTCAAAATAAAAGTATAAAAAATAGGGCCGGGGGCATAGCGCAGAGGTAGAACGCCCCTGCGTTCAATCCCCGGTACCGCAAAAAAAAAAAAAAAAGAATACAAATAACTTAGGTATTGAGTAAACAGTAAAAATACTGCTGAAGACAAGACAAGTTTATATTTCAATTTGTATAAAGCATTTAGAGGGAAATTCTCAATTACTATATAAGTGCACCATAATGTCTTAGAAAATTAAAATACAATTTTTGCATATGAAAAGTATAACAGTAAAATTCAGTTCATCATTATAGTTATGAATGGAAAGTGAACTCATGGGTAGCTAACAGAGATTATGAGACTATGTTCAGATTTTTTAATTATGTTAATTGATATATAGTTTATGTTTAGATCACTGATTTCCAATAGATTGAAGAAAATGCTACCTGAGTTATTTCAATTTTTTTTGATTCTCTGAATAATCTCAGCTGTAGCTGTGTGTACGTGTGCGTACATGTGTGTGTGTGTGTGTGTGTGTGTGTGTGCGAGAGAGAGAGAGAGAGTTTTCCTTATTTTAGTAACATTACTTTTCCAAAACATGTTTATTGAGCAGAGAAAGCTCTATGTGATGAATTTAAGGAATAATGGTGACAGCTATATTTGGTATTTTCATTCTGTTATTTTCAATGAAACTATAATAAAAATGCTACCAAGTATTTATTATCACAAGCATCCATATATCATTTAGAGATGTCTGTTTCCCAAGATATGAATTACCTCTGAGAACTCTCATTTGTCAAAGCAAAAACCTATAAATATTGTTCCTAGCATCTTTGTAAAATATAACTTTTATTTTTAGAAAACAGTACTTCAATAAAAAATGCACAAAATTAGACACAAATATGGTGTAACTTAGCATTTCTGTTCTATAAAATGCTTTAAAATGGTTATATGGAATATTGGATAATTTTTGGTGTTTTTATAAGTCTAGCCTTGAGTATTTTCTTTATTATGTAAAATGTTTTATGGCTAAGTACATGCAATTAACATGCTCTACCTAAACAAAATACCATATAGCTACTGTAGCAGACTAAGTTTCAATCCTTTTGGCATTTTTATTCTGAAATAAAATCTAACAAAAATAAAATTAGAAAAGTTAGGACCTCTTGCAACCCATTCAATCCACCATGTCAGAGCATCTGAGGACAGAGGAGAAGAAAGGTCTTCATGGAGCTCTCGCTCCCTCTGCCTGGCATGATGGTTCCCCTCTCTTACCCTTTCTCTTTACGCACCTTCCTTCAGGTAACAGGTTAGATGTACCTTCAACAGCTACATATTCCCTGATGTCCCAGAGTAGCTTAGGTCCTTCTTTAGTCCTGACGAATAATTTTTGGAAACACTTATACTAATAATTAAGATTAGAAAAAATATTTGTCTAGTTTAGTTCTCTTCTACTAAACCGCAAGTTCCATGAGGATAAGGTGTTCCTAACACCCAGGAAAGCAAACATCCTCAGGCCTAACCCTTCCTCAGTTTGCTGTAATATTTCAATAAGAGAATCTTATTCTTCACCCTGTTCCTCAGTAATCGTATGACTTGGCCAAGAACTTAGATGGATGTTTATCTTGAAAATGTGTATCTTTAATGACCTGGGTGATTCAGATTCATAACATGAGAGTCTTGACTTGAGTAGTAAAACCTGCTCAAAATAATCATTCACTACTAGTCTAATTCCTTCATAGAAGATCTCAAATTTTCACCATCAGGATTATTTGATTAGATTGAAAACATTTTAAAAATGTGAGCACTATTTCCAGAAAGACATTGCTAAAATGATTTAGTACATCTTAGATAGTATCTAAGATAGAAAAGAAAATTAATCTTCTTCCCATTGGGAAGTTTTGTTTTATTAAGTTAATTTTCATTTTGAGAGCAAGGAGACTCTATCCATGAAAATTCAGACTGAGCAAGTATAAAGAGTAGAGGCAATGGTGAGGGAAGGCTAGCCGGTGAAGGCACTGCACTTAGAGACTGGGGAACCCTAATGCACACTACCCAGATGCTGGGGTCACAGACTTCGGTGGAGGTAAAAGCGGGGAAGGACTTGCAAAGGTAGAAGAGGGTGCCAAAGGCTTTATCATTGTGAATAGAATGAGAGCAGTGCAGAAAAAAAAGCCGTCCTCCTGGAAGTGCTAATGTACATTCTGCCCCAGCAAGTGATTCTGAACATCCACAGAGAACAGCCTAACTCCAGGATGGAAATCTTGAAGGAAAGAGAGGAGGAAAAAGACTCCACGAACACCTATGGTACATCCTGGCCCACCCCTCATGACAATAGGAATTCCTTTAACAGAAAAAAAATTCTCGTTACTGCAAAACCTGCAATGTATAAAACAAAATGCAAATTCTAATCCCAACTATATCCCTAAAAAGTCACTTCTGTAACATGACACATGTCTATCAAGTTGATTTAATTCTGGTTAGGAAAGTGCATTTAAATATTCAATGTGAAGGCCATTAAAATTCAGGGTCAATTATGTAGAAAAACTTGGCAAATAGCCTGAATTCATTATAAAGCTAATCTTATTACCAGGAAACAATGTTGGAAGTTGCCATATACCAAATCAACTCCAAAATTTATGTAAATGTCTATCCTTACCAATGTAAAAGTTGAAGAACACGGTGGTGACATATATCATTTAATTTTCAAACCATTCAAATCAAATTTTTAGTCTTAAAATTCCCATGGAAAAATATTACTTAGTTTTTTTACAGAGTACTGATGACTTTAAGGAAAAAAAAGATGATTTTATATCTGATTTTATTTAATATAAATCTAATTCTACTAGTTTTTTTAAACACCATGGCAATAAAATCTCTGTATAATGCTAGTATGTTACATAAATTTTAAGCAAGTCTAGGGGAATTTTTACATTAGGATTTATTCTCTATATAAATATGATTCTTGACATGTTAAGGAATCAAAGTATATCAGTATGAACTACTTGTATTTACCATCCTCCTCAGTCAATATGCTTATCGGTGCACTCCGAACTCCTTCACCTTTGACTGTACTAGCAGACACCTCAATTACATATTGGGTGTATTTCTTCAGTCCTAAATAGAAATAAAATAGATAAATTGACACTTAGAAAATGTCCTTTAAGCCAGGTGTGGTGATGCATGCCTATAATCCCAGTATTTAGGAGGCTAAGGCAAGAGGATCCCAGGTTCAAGGCCAATGCATGATAAGTTAGTGAGACCATGTTTCAAAATAAAAAATAAAATATGGCTGAAGGTGTAGCTCAGAAATAGGACCCATTTTGGTTTTATCCCCAGTACTGCACAGACACACAAAAAAAATATATTGGAGCCGGGTTTGGTGGCGCATGCTTGTAATCCCAGTACTTTGGAGACTGAGAAAGGGGGATCCCAGGTTCAAAGCTGGCTCTGCAACCTAGTGAGGCTCTCAGCAACTTAGTGAGACCCTGTTTCCGAGTAAAAAATAAAATAGGGCTGGGGTAGAAGCTTAGAGGTAGACGGCCCCTGGGTTCAATTGCCCAACACCATAATATTTATTTATTTATTTATTTATTTATTTATTTATTATATCTTTAAAAATATGCAAGAGGCAAACTATGAAATGGCTCCCAATAGAAGTGACAACTAAATAAATACAATTCTTTAGTGATAGTAACTCCTACTATGAAGACAAAATACAGGATACTGTGGAAAAGACTGATGTAGAGAATTCTTTCATGTGACTTAAAATAAACTCCTAGCTTATTTTACCAAAATAATTTTTATACCAGGTAGAAATAATCACATACCATTTATAATAAAACATTAAGCTAATATTTTGTGGCCACGCTATCAATAGAAATGTAAATATCCAACATTAGGTTTGTTCTTTTACCTTTAATGTTCTGGATCAAAGAGGTTGTATTTATAGTTCTTTCCTCATTTCCATTACTTCTTTTGAGGTAAATTGTGTATTTTTGTATGATTCCATTGGGAATACTTGGGGGAAGAAACGATATCTCGATCTCTCCAGAAGAAATATTTTTGTAAGTAATATTTTCTGGTGCACTATCAGGCACTGGAAAAAATAAAAATAAAAATACAAAAATACAATTGCATAAAACAATTTGATCCTAAAAACCTCTTCTGCTAAAATTGTCATGCAAGTGCTGTACAATATTTTGTACACAGACATTAACCAGAGTGTGATTGTAATATACATCCAAAATATAGTAAGTTGTAGATAAATTGTAGCACTTACAACTGTGTGGGGAAAAAAATCATCTCAAAGGAAAATACACACTGTGATTCTGCAGAATAACACTTACAGGATATGTTTATTAAAAGACTTGAGACTGTGATAAGCTGTTTTGTATTGTTAAACATGCAGATGCAAGAAAGAGATTTGAGAAACACACAAAAATTAATTGTTTGTCATTAATAGTACCTTTTAAAAAGGTTTATGTTAGTTTTAGTCCCCAACAAGATCTATGACAAGGCAAGTAACCCCTCCTAGAGATCAGCAGCACAGTATGACCACAGCAAATTGAATACAAGATACCATTAAATAAAATATTCATTTTCTATATCTAATAACATTCCTATTATATTGAATGCAATTTTCATAAAATGATTCTCTATGCATATTCAACTACCAAAACGATATACAAGATTCTAATTCTGGCAAATATTGGAAGGGATATCCTACACTGAATGATTATCTTATTTAAAATAACTAAAACTCTATATAACATTAAAACAAAAAAAATTTATGGTACTGGGGATTGAACCCAGTGGCATTCTACTTCTGAGATACATCCCTGGCCCTATTTTATTTTATTTTTATTTTGAAACAGGGTCTCACTAAGTTGCTGAAGGTCTTGCTGAGTTGCTGAGGCTGGCCTTGAACCAGCTATCCTCCTGACTCAGCCTTCTAAGTACTGGGATTACAGGCATGCTACACTGCACCCAGTTAACAATTTTTCTTTAAGAAACTGCAGAGCTGCCAGGCATGGTGGCTCATGCCTGTATTCCTACTACTGCAGAGGATTGCAAGTTCCAGGCAAGTGCTCCATAATTGAGCGAAACACTGTTTCAAAATATAAAATAAAATTTGGTCCAGTGTAGCTCAGAGGGAGAATGTTTCTGGGTTTAATCCCCAGTACCAAGAAAGAAATTAAGAAGTAAGGGGAGAGGGAGAGAAGGAAGGGAAGGGAGGAAAAAAAGGAAGGAGAAAGGGAGGGAGGGAAGGAGGGGAGAAGGGAGGGAGATAAGAGAAGAAACTGCAGAGCTGACAAGAAAGTTATCAGTAGTGGCCAAAAAAAAAACAAATACACACACACACACACACACACACACACACACACACACACACACCCCACAGTGAAAACAGGAATCCTGAGAAGAAAATTCATATTAAATCCAACTTTGCCTCAGAGAGTACTGATTAATCCTGATAGTCTTGAATTTTCTTTATTCACACAGGTGTAGAGTGCCCAAGAAAGAATATAAAGCCTCGGGGCAGCTGGAAGATGGAGGGCATCTTTGCATAAAGAGATGCGACCTGGAAGAAGGCAGCTTCAACAAGGGCCCTTGTATTGAGCACTCCTCCTCTAGAGCCTCAGAGTTCATGCCAGTGGACTTGGCAACGTGGAGCCTTCCTTCTCAGTGGCTACGAGTGAGAAATACACTCCACGTGCAGAGAAGGTAGAACAGAAACTTGTTTCCTCTTGCCTTTCCTGTGACTTGAAAAGTGAAAAAGAAAGAAATACTCTGCTGTTTCAGAATTACAAACCCATTCCCATGAGCCCCTGTGGCCTAAATCCGTGATACCTATATATAACCTGACGAAATCTCTACTTCAGAATTCAAATTAAAATGAAAGTGTGCTCTTACTCCTAAGCAACTATCTGAAATAAATATGAATCCTTTCTGGAAGAACTCAACTTCGACTCAAACCATATAAATTTCCCACAGATAGTTTCAAGAGAAATGAGTTCGCTAAAAAAGTCACTAAAACACATAAACAAAATAGGTACCAATAGTGAAAGCCAGCAGAAAAAAAGTAAAAACAAGGAAAAAGCAACACACACACACACACACACACACACACACACACACACACAGTGGTCAGATGTCTAAAGATTTCAGACACTGAAATCATCAAATAATTATTATATTTCAAGAAATCAAATACATTTTTAAAATATGAGCAAAGAAGTCTTAAATAATAATAAATAATACAAATAACCAAACAAGTTTCTAATAGATCCAGCCAGGCTTTCTAGAACAGAAGAAGAAAATAACTGAAATTGAAATTTTCTTGATGTATTGAAGAGCAGGTTAGACAGATATGAAGAAAAATTATTTAAAGGGATAATAATAATAATATTATTATTTAAAGGGATAATAATATTGAAGAAATTACCAAGAATGTAGCTCAAAGAAAAAAGCGGTGGGAAAAAGCAGAATGGCAGTTAAAAGACTTGGTGATATACTGAAGGGATCTAAAATAACAGAATGAGGAAAACAGTATCTGAAGAGATAATGGCTGAGACTTTTCAAAATTTTTGAAAGAAGTCAGCATTTGCAAGAAAGTGGAAGGATCTGGAGAACATTATGTTAAGCGAGATCAGTCAATCACAAAAAAAGAAGGGACATATGTTTTCATTAATATGCGCAACCTAAGGAGTAGTAGGGTCACACAGGGGACTCCGGTTGATAATGGAGAACCCTCAGGGGAACAAGGGAAGTGGTACAAGGGAAGGGGGAGGGCAAGAAAGAAGGGAATTAAAGGAATTACTATCATAAATAATATGTACATGTGAAAATATACCAACATCATTCTTGGTACTTCATACGGGTGGGGGGAAGCGGGGGAGCACTAAGAGCTGTGTGCATGTATGTTAACATCAAATAGATATTCATTGCAATGTAAGACTCCGATGCACCAATAAAAGCACGTTAAAAAAAATGAAAAATAAAAAAATAAAAAAAAAAGAAGTCAGAATTCAGATCAAGGAATCTCAATAAATCTCAAGCAGAATTTAAATACATCATTTTAAAAATACAAAATACTAAAGAAGAGAAGATCTTAGCACCAGAAAGACAACAAATCATTTACAAAGTAATGACATACTGACAGTTGATATGAGTTGAAGAACAACTGGAATTCTATACTCAGAAAAATTAACAACAGCAAAATAAAAATATTTAATTAAAAACTGAGAAAGAATACTAAAACACCTTCAATAAATGAAATAAACAATTCAGTTTGAGTGTATTTCTTAAGAAAAAGTATTTACTGGAAACTAAAGGCCACAGTTGTAAAGATAATGGCATATAATTGGCTGCTTATAACAATAACTGTAGTGACCATTGGGGGAAGGATTAAGAATATAAACTAAATATGTCAAAGTTATTGGCATTTTAGAGTCATTGCCATTTTTATTTAAAAAAGAATTTAAGCTTTTATTTATTACTATTTTATTAGTAGTATTAGAAATTAAGCTTTTATTATAAATCTAAGCTTTTATTATTAATTAGTAATTCATTTTATTAATTATTAAATTATTTTATTATTATCTAAATACAATGAATATAAAAATTACTACTCCTAAGTGTAGTATGGTAATAAAAATCAGAAGCCTTGAAATAATAGACACAGTGTCCCTCAATTATTGCTATTTGTAGGGTACATAGTGTCTAAAAGGCAGACTTAATAGGAAAAACTGATGTAAGAATGTGGAGACTTCCAAAACATTGGGAAAAAATGTAATTCAATACATAGTTTGATGTAACAGTGTGTATCAATATGATCCTACTCTCCCTTTCCAAACATGCTAAATTTCTAGTGTCATCCCAAGCCAATCCATTATTACACTGAGAAAAATCCCCAGTAACTGCATGAGTACTTTCATTAATTTCTGGCTCTAAGTAAAGATTTGGACCTGTGGAGAACATAGCACTTAAACCCTCTCAGGTGCCAGGTTTGTTTTTTCTCTCATAATCCCTAAAACCACAGGGCCTGGGAGTTGGTCGTTGTATGTATTACTCCCCTTTTCCATATACAGATATTTTCTCCTTCTTTCTTCCTGAAGAACCACAGATCTTTTGCAGTCAAATTCTATCAGGCGTCTGTAAGATCCTTTCTTAAGTGACCTCACTTAAATCACTAACATCCATTTCCTAAGACCATCATCTGGGGCTACTTCTCCAAACAGCTTAAAGATTTTATTACCTCAGTGTCTTTCTCTATCACTCTTAGAGACATCAACATCCACACAAATGATCTATGCAGTTCCCTGGGCTCTGTATTCCTTGATCTCCATAGTTCCAGTCATGTTTTCCTCCTCCTCACCTTAACCACTGGCTTTCACAGTGACACTGAGACCTCGCCATTAACCATGACTGTCAGTTTTCTTCTCTTTGGCTGCCATCTCCTACTTTTATAGCTTACTGACTCTTGTATTCCCAACCCACAAATTCTCTGACCCTCATCAGAGTTTCACTTCGGTTTCTATGGTTCTTTCCTCAAAAAACTTGAGGTGAAACCAAACTCTATACTGTTTCCATATCCCCAGTGTAAAAGCTGAAAATGGCGGCATCAAACACCATTCCATGCAGAACAGCCTCATATAAATTTACCATCTCAAATGGATGGTCAGATGTCTAAAGACTTTAGATATGGAAACCATCAAAGTATAATAAATCATCAAATGTATAATTATAAATCATCACATATATATAGTTAATTCACTTTTCCACTCTTTTAGGTGTGTTTACACCACCCCCTCTCTCCCCAAACCTCTAACATTCTCTCTGCCTTCCTTATTCTAAGCCAATAAACTTGATTATTTCATTGAAAAATAAAATTAAAAAGAAAACTCAGAAGAGCATTACATTATCTTCCTACCACAAATTCTTTTACACGCCTTCCCTTCTTATTGCTCTCCAAGGCCTAGCCTCCATTTCTACACTGAATTCCATTCTTTCTGTCTATTCAAAGACTTTACAATCTGAAATCATTCATCTATACATGTGAAAACAAATGCATTGTTATATATATACATATATATATACAAGCATATATATATATATATATATATATATATATATGTTTTTAAAAAGTCAGTTTAATTCCAAGTGCCCATTCAGCTATTGTTCCATTCTGTCTTTCACTTGATATTAAAGTGCCTCAAAATTTGTCTTTACTCATTTTCTACACTTTCTTCCATATCATTTTCTCTTCATCACATTTCAGTGAAGCATTTCTCCTATTTTTTTCTGTGAAATCTACTCCCATGAAGTCACTGATGATCTCTATTTTGCCAAACCACTAATCAAATGCATGCTCTCATTTTTCTTCACTCTTCAACTGCATTTGACATGAGAAATAATTTCTTCTAACTGAAAATCTGTGTTCACTTGCATTCCAAGACATGATTCTTCTAGTTTTTCTCCTACCTCACTAGTGACTTCTGCTTAGTTTTTCATCAGTTCTTCCTTGATTTCCCAAAGTCTACATGTCATATTGCCCATGATACAGATGCATACTTCTTGTCATCTCTTTCTACACTCACCCTCATGTGACTTTACCTCATCCTTTGATTTCAAATACTTGAGATATAGTGGTGCCTTCAAATTATGTATTCTTTGAGCTTATTTACCCAACTGTCTTCATGACAGGAGCTTGGATATCTCATTTATGTTCAAAAGGGAACTCTTGACTTTTCTCCAAACAGACTTCTTTCCCATCTCAGCACATGGTGCCACCATTCACCCAGATACTCAGACCAATTATCTAGTTATCTTGACTTTTCTCTTCATTCCACATCTAAAGCATTCAGCAGAAATGTTCTAAGATTGTAAGTCATATCATGTCATTATTTCATAATTTTCCAAGAGCTTCCCATTAAAATTAAACCCCAAACTTCTTGGAATGGCACCTAAGAATCTGCATGATATACCACTGCCTATCTCTGTCCTCATTGCTAATTCTCCACCAACAACTCATACTGCTTCAGTGAGAGAAACGCCCTGTTCTTCAGCAACCACACATGTGCACACAAAATTCCTCCCACCTCCAGCACTTGGAAATTCTTATCCTTCCATTTCGAATACTTATCTTCCTTATTTCCATTTAATTTAACCCACTATATCATTAATCTCTGGGAATATACAACCTCCTCAGTGAGGCCTTTTCTCTCAAATAGTCCCACTCACTATTCTATAACCCTCTCCTTCTTTGCCTCACTTTTTTTCTTCATTTTCTCATAGAACTCACCCCTATCCTAAATCACAAATTTGTTTAGTGGTTTATTTTCTATGACCTTCTAGAATGTTAAGTTCCAGGAAGGTAGGGATTTTGTCTTTATTGCTATGTCCACACTATAATGGTAGTACATGCAATGGAATCCAGAAAACTCTCTTCAGTCAAAAAATAAATATGTTAAATGGTATAAAATATACCAAAAAGAAAGAAACTCACATGTAAGAAGAAAGAAACAAGACTAAGTTGCAAAGAATTAAGATTTTCTTTAATTTCAAAGAAAGGAAGTAGAAATGCTGTTGGTAAAATTTTTAACAGTTTAACTTCTGATTTTGAAAAACTGTCATTGGAATTTGTGAAGCTGTCCCTCTAAAGTTACTTGCCTACCACCAGTAGTCAAGACAAATACACGTGCTTGAACTCAGGATGATATTCTTCACATTTTATTCATTTACCCCTAGAATTTTGGGCAGATAAGGCAAGACAAACCTGATGACTCCCTAATTTTGGAGAGTGACAATGCACTTAAAATTTTCTCAATCAGCATAAAGAATGTTCCCGATTATAGTTGTATTTTATAAAGTAGACAACTTATGAATAAAAATAATGATTATAATCAATTGGAATAACTGAATCTATTTAAAATCTAAAAGTAAAAAGATAAATTTGTTTAATGATGATACTAAAAAGGGAAGTTACTTTGAATATACCAAAAGATTTTTGTTTGGTGTACCCAGTGGTGATGTAATGCAGACTAATTTTAAATGCCATTCATTAATGCAAATAAATGAGTTCTACTCAAAATTTTGGTCAACATCTACATCATTAGTGGCTGTTGCCCCAAATCAGAATGTTCAAGGCATTTGATTAAAGGCTTGCTATAAAGTTATATCTTAAGAAGGAAAGGAAAGCAAATATGTGTAGATCATCAAAAGAGTAATTTTTATGGGAACTTCTTAGAGTTATGTTTGTCATTACTACACATTAACCATAAGAAAATAAAAACTAATCTCAAGTTTGTAAATGGCACATTCTATAATTAAAACACACACAAACACAGAAATACATATACAAACACATTCATACATATACACACTAAATCAGTCTGGTATTGATCTTTCCTGTTGGAATACAGAGTATTTTACATGCAAGCACTAGTCAACCCAGGTTCTCTAAACAAGATAAAGCATTTGAACAAATAATTTACTACTATTTGTAATCACCAGTAACATATCACTGAGATAATACATCATTCAATTTCTCATAAAACATTATTAAGGAGTGGGTTCCTGTTTTTATAAGAGTATTTGTCTCATTTAATAAGCTTACTGAGCCCTGGCACAGACACATAGTTTTCCTTGAGTACATTCTGCTCCCAATGACATCTTGAGACTCGACTGAACCCTAGCTTCTTTTGCTAAAAGAACTAAAGTTAGAAGCACAATACTAGTAAACAAAAAGGGAAAGTCACCGATATAGATACCAATATCATCCACTTCCATAGAGATGAAGAATGCATAGACCTTCAGACTACCTCAGGTTAGGACAGAGAGCCAAAAATTAGGAGGGTAGGCAATGAACCCAACACTCTGTCGCTAGGCCTCTTTGTTTTCTGGGAAGTCTAAGTGTCAAGACAACCCAATATTACCCACCCAAACAATGAGCTAGGGCGCCCTGGTATAAGCTGCTTCCCTCTCCTCATTATTTTTCTAGCTAGATCAGGGGCCTACTAAATGAACCCTGAAATGGGGCTCAGGAGACCAACTATCCAGCCCCAACTTTACTTCTCATCTACTATGATTTATGAATCATTTTACTCAAACAGTCCTAGGTCTCCTTGACTATAAAAAGTTATATATGTTTTTAAGATATTTTCCAGAACTCAAGTTCTCATTTTAAATTACTTCTCAAATTAAATTCTTGTCACTTATAGCTTATTACCCCTGCCTTAGAATTAAGCTCATAGAAACATAATTAAAATGAAATTAAATTTACTCTTTCAATACTAAGTGAAAGATTACATTCATGTAGTAATCAGCAAATAATCGTTTCATAATAATTCATTAAGGTGTTATTGATTTTGTGATCACTTAAGTAGTAAAATATTTGATAAGAATTCATGAATATGATGATTCTTTAAGACCACAATAGGAGTTTGAAACTTGTTACTTTCCTTCTTCATGCTGTGCAAAGCCCAAATAGCAAAATATCACTACAACAATGAACACAAGAATTCTAAATATTGTTATCATTTACCAGCTTTATTGATGGTTTATAAAGCAGCATGAACTAGGAAAGGAAAATGGGCTTTATGGTCAGATGGTTTGTGTTCCAGTTCCAGCCTCATGATTTACCAGCTGGATGAACGTAAGCAATTATACCTCAACCGATAAATAGAACCATTAGGAGGGAAGGAAGTCATTTTCTTCTACACTGTAATATACCCAGTAGGGTCTGGTATACTATAAATATTTGTTGAATGAATTAACCTGTCAGTGCCTCAGTTTTTCATGAGACAATTACTTAGTGCTTTACTCTAGAATTAAAAAAAAACTTGTGTGAAAACAATTAGCAAAGCCCATGGCATTTAACAGGCATTCAAAATATGCTTCTTTTTTCCTTGACCAAGGTAAAATAAAACTAATTCACTAAAGAGCAGATATTTTTCTGAAAAATACTTATTTTAAGTACAATATCTATAAAAGTAATGGAGCATGCCAATATATAGTTTAATGTCAATTAAGTTTAAGGGATATATCAACTCTTGGTATAGAATACTTTCTCACTCTCTTATTCCTTCAATTATAATGATGACCATTCTCTATGGGAACTTCTGTTTCAGTTCACGGTATTTATTTCTGTGCAGAGCCTCAAGAAAATACTTTCACTCAAAGGTAAGCTGCTTTAATGGATTTGTAGATCCTCAAGGTCAAGGACAGGACCTCACATAGAGTATCTGGATAAACCATATGAAATTGCTGATATTTGGCCATTCGTGACCTATAAAAATGACAATTTCCATGGAGTTCAGCCAGAAGCTATTCAATAAACATTGGTTCTTTAAATGTACAAATAAAACAGTAAGTTTCTAGTATATGTTTATAAGCATAATATAAACAATAAACCAAGGTTTTCAGGAAAAATGTCTTGTACTGTCACTGAAACACAAGTAATATCTTGCTTGCATTATTTCCTTTAGATGAGGCATCTCCTCCCAGTCTACCCAGCAACTTCTACAACATCCTCCTCATTAAATCCAGGTTGAATGCCACCTCTGGCAAAAGGGTTCCCTAGTCATGTCATCTTGTGTTTCCTCTCTGGACTATGTATACACACACCTCATTAGAATATAAGACTCTCATTTCTATTAGTGTGCCTCTCTTTTTACTTAATAGTTATTCAACCCAAAATTTATAGGTACATTAAGAGACTGGTTTCTTGAGGTCTTTCATTTGAAAAATTCACTTGTAAAAAAAAATTTTTTGGTGCTGGGTATAAAACCTGGAGCCTCACACATGCTAGGCAAGCATTCTAACAATGAGCTACTCACCCAACCCAAATTTACTGATTTTTATTAGGAATCCTCTTAAATGTAAATCAAACTAAAACTTTGCACAACCAAGCCTTTTCTCTTGTCAGGAAAAACAAATAAGATGTTGGATCATGTGAAAAAGAATCATGAGAGTTTTCAGGTTATAATAGAATAAATAATGTGGCAATTATCAGCTACCTTTCCTATATCACTAGATATTATTAAACAATAACAACAACAACAACAACAACAAAACCACTTACCAGTCTCAGAAGTCCTTATAGAGAGGAATGAAGATGACTGATTGCCATGACCAAGTCTGGTATATGACCTGACAGAAATGTTATAGAGGGTGTAAGGTTTTAAGTCCCTTAAAATTATGTTTGTTGTTGAGGTGTTCTTTGTAAACAACGTATCTATATTTTCATAAAGCACTTCATAAGCAACAATAATCCCATTGGGTTTCTCAGGTGGTGACCACTTCAACCTTATTTCACTTGCTGAAACATCTACAACTTCAACATCTTGAGGTGCTGATTCTGGTTCTGGGGGAAGAAAACAAAATTTTAAGTATGTGTATTTTTATCTTGCTTACTGCTTTAGACACTGAAGAGGGTATGAAGTAGAGGTAGTAGGAATTCAATTTTTTTTAATTAAAACTGCACCTGATATTCTTACCATCTTCTGGAGTTCTCACAAAGATATCGTTTTCTTCAGACAAAGAACTTTCTCCGACATGGGTAGAGGCAGCCACTCGCATTTTGTATTGTGTGTATTTCTTTAGCCCTAAAAGGACAATAGGAAATTGGTTTAAAGTATTAAAATAACATTCTTGGATTAGTGGCATTTAAAATAGGACTAATACAAATAAATTATTAGAGGGACTGCCTATCTAAATCAGCTTCTGCATTATCCCAGTATCTTCAGATTCCTTGGGCTTGAAGGCCTTTCCAAGTAGATGATGCCTAAATTCTTTCCTAAAATATTAAGACAATAATCTGAAGGTGAAAAATAATTTTTGGCACACTTGCAAAGGGAATTTGACTTGGCACAAATACAATGTCAGCTGAATTATTTCAGCTGATTTTAATACTCATTTAAGTATTCAATGATGAGTTAATTTGATGTACCAGATGTAATATTTCCTGGGTTAAGTAAATCTCTATGAAACTTATGATCAGATGCTTTTTATTTCTTTCTAGATAAAATTGAAGAAAACATGTTTAATCAAATTATTTATGCAATAATTTTTAAAGATATCCATGGAACCATAGAACAACAATATCTGGGATGCTGTAGCATGTGTCCTTTAATGTAGAGAGAGATGCATATTTTCTGTCAAAATAGGAATGTAAAAAATATATACAACTTTTTATTCTACCTGTTATGAGAAAGCTGTTATCTACAGTAGTCATCTGGAATGCTCTGTTTGTATCCAGTTCCATTGCATAAATTGTATAATGAGTTATTTTTCCATTGGGATATTCTGGAGGATCCCAATATAGCAAAATAGATGAAGAACTAATATTTTTATAGTTTATAATTTGAATGGAGCTTGGCACTTGAAAAGAAGAATGAGACATTAATATGAATGAAAAAAAGTATTCCAACATACAAGAGCAATATTTTCAGGTAATTGTTTCTTTGAGGAAATACAGCCTTACCTTGCTCACGTGTCCTAACATTGAGAACTGTTGGTGGTCCTTCTCCCATGACGGTGAAAGCAGATACACTAATCATGTGCTCAGTGAAAGGTACGAGTCCCCTGATAAGGTAAGACAGCTGTTCCGCATCAATGTCAGTGATATACAGATTCCGTGTGGTCACTATTTGAATCAGTGAGGAAAAAGGGGGGTGAGTGGCTTTGCAATCAAAATTTTATTTTCTCAATGAAACCTAATAACACACTATTCATTAATCTCTTCATTTACTTCTCTCTATATAAAATATAGATGTATAATTATTAATAGAAAACAAATGTTTTCAGAGATAATATTGAATATTATTATGAGTTCTAAATATCCCCCTAATAATATCAATAACTATTTTGTGCTCATAATAGTTTTCTAGTTATTGTACACCATTACAGAACATGAGACTAGGGTTTTGAGAAAATGTAACTTTTTAAGAGAGACTGGCTAAGATTTTTTTCTAAAACAAAGATTAGTCAATAACAGAGTTAAAATGTTATGAATCAATGCTATGTTTTAATAGGAGAGTTGAAGAAATGAGAGTTTTATTTGGACTCAAAATTCACCATATGTTCGCTAGTCCCTATAATATTTTAAAGCAAACATTCTTGAATAACTGACACATAAATATGCCTGAACAAGAACTTCAAATTTTAAGCTTTTACATTATTTAGAACCTGTGTTCCCAAAACTCTTAATTAGCAATTAGGCAAAACTTGGAGCATTTAAGGAAACATCTGTATCAGAAATCACAGGTCTCTTAGTTTTTAGTGTTGCTCCCAGTCTGCTTTGCACAATAAAAATGTATCAATAAATGAAATAAACACACAGTTAATGACATGTGATTTTTTTTACTAGTTCTACCATAAATAAAATCACACTTTTAATTTGTAATGGAACAAATACCAGATCAGAGAAAAGTCAATGAAATAAAATATTCTTCTCATTTAACATTTTCTAAAAACCCAAGAGATCATGTAGATCTGTACCATCTAGCCAAGTATTTTTAATTTGCCATCCCCGACATTCTCCTTTTAGAAACAATAAGATCCACTGACCCTGAAGAGCAAGTGTATACACTAATGACATCACCACATCGTGGGGTCACCTACACCTGTTCATCACCCCATGCACTAGAGTTGTAACTTTCTGACCTATTTACCTTTAGTGACATTTGAAAACCTATTAGTCAAAAGCTGCAGAGACTGTGAGGCCTGTAAATGATTTGAAGATATGTTAATCCCTTCCCATCACACCTGCTTTGGCAACTGTAATAACTGATTGTCTATGCAGCTTGGCCAGAGACTCTAGGGTGCTACTTTCTCTAGGAAGAAGGTCAAATGGGTTAGGAGGGGCCAGCTCCTTCCTGTGTGGCATTTCCATCTGCTGCATGAGGTTGTCCGACAGTTAAAGAAAAAAAATCTGACTCCAGCCCATGGACCATTAATAATATGGTTGAACTCTTAGTGAAGGTTCATATCTCTGCTAGCTAGTACTAGTGGTTTAAATATACTTCATAGTGAATTAAAATTTTACCTACCAACTGGTGAACTCTGGTCTTCAGCTCTACTCCTTATAGGAAAGTTATTTGGGTAATTGTTATATATAAATGAAGCCAGCGAGTGCAGGTCAGAAGACATCTCTGCTGAACCCTCATAAAATCCTAGCATTGGCTCCACTATGTCCATCATTTCTGGAGACATGGGGTCATTTATATACTGTAATTAAAAGTAGGTATTTACAAATACTGAAAATTCAGTTACACTTGATGACCTAACAACTTGTTACTTTGGAATCACATTTTAAAAATTAATATTTACATGACCATTGTGTCCCTTACATTCCAAGATTTCATGCTCAAGTTACTAAAACTCTGCATCACTGTAACACATTTTGGTCACTCTTTTTATTAAGATCAAGATTGTATTTTTGGAGAAAGCGAATATTTGTTTCTGACTTAAGTTAGTTTATGGCAAGACTAGACATCTTCATGCACAAGTTCATGACTGAAATACTTCAACATCTCATCCCCCAAATGGTAGATGTCCCAGGCATACTAACTTATTAAAGTGTGTTTAGTTTCCTTGTCTATTGGTTTCCTGATCTAAACATCCTCATTTGTATACCAGATGTGACAGGCCTGCATGCCTACTTGTAATATATCAATGGTAGTAATTTATCTACACAGACAAGAATGAAACTGCTTGATAAGAGTTTTTCAAACAGGGTTCATGGTGTACCTATCCAAGATTCTTGACCTAAGGAATATTATATAAGTAACTATAGATCCCACAATGTAATTCACACATGTCAAGTTCACCAAAGTGGCCGCATGATACTGGACTGAAAGCATCAGGAGTAGATTATGGGTGCATGTAGTAGAGATTTTTGTTGGGATAACAATACCCATCTGTGCCCAGCATAACTGATTGAAATAGAAAGGGAGAGTGTTGGGGCCAAATAATATTAAATATTTGTGTAGAATTTCAATGTCAGAAATGAAGTTAAACATTAATGGAGAATATGTTACCTTAAGAGACAATAACCATTGAATGTGTGGACTTTGTTCTGATTCTAATTTGAACACACCTATTTGCATAAGCTTAGAGATCATCAGGAAAATTTGAATATGGTCTAGATATTAGACAACACCAAGACAATATTAGTAATTTCATTAGTTGTAGACATGACAATATTAAATGGATTAAAATGTCTGTGTTTTTTAGAGATCCATGCTTAGTTGGGCACATAGGAGGAAAATGATGCAAAGTCTGGAATTTATTTTAAAATACATCTGAAGCAGCAGCAGTCATGGGAGCCAACTGAGGGAAGAGTGGTAGAATGTTGATAATTATAGAATCCCTGTGGTAGGTATGAAGGCTCACTGTACTCTTTCCTCACTTTGATGCTTATTTGAAATTTCCCCAAATAAGGTTTCCTTAATGTTGTAAATATTCTCTCTTTTAGTTCTGCCTCAAAGTTTGCCTCCAAGCCCTTTTTAAAAGAATTTTCCAGGCATGGCATGCCTGTAATCCCAGTACTTGGGAGGCTAAGAGAAGAAGATCGTAGGTTCAAGGGTGTAACTCTGAGGTAGAATGCCCCTGAGTTCAATCCCAGAACCACACACACACACACACACAAAAAAAATTACTTTATTCTTTGTCAAGTCTATGTTCTTGTACCCTCAATATGTATAAGTAATTCACAATATATATTTTAGTTGTTTATAAGGGTTGGTGCCCTATCTTTTAATTATCTATATGTTTTGGGGTTATTGTCATTCCTAGAGCCAAAAACAGGTTTTCTATTCCTTAATAACATTGAAGCATTTAGTATGTAAAGAAATAGTAGATACTAAGTGAAGAAATTAGTAAGGCAAGAAATTTTAGGGTAGCTCAGTTAAGTTAAAGATCTACCAAGTCACATTACTTAGACATTAACTTTTCTGAGAGATAAAAGAATAGAGAAATGACTAAAGAAAATCTCTGGTCCTTCAGATGGTCTTTGTAAATCTAAATCATGTTATACCCTTAGTCACAAAAGTGTTGTGGGGGAAAGCAGGGGACATTCATGAACTCTTCTCTAAAAACACTGTGATAAAGAATCCGGGATAGGAAATCTCACAGGGAGGAGGCAAAGATCTCCTATCTCCAAGAGCTCACTTGAGCTCTGTCCCCACAGGGGAATCAGAGAGGGCAGGAATCACAAACACATAATTCAGAGATGCTCTGGTATTCCAGTCAATAGTTTATGCCCGAACCACACAGCTGTTTCCACTATCAATCAGTCACCCTTTGAGAATCTACTGTGTACAAAGGCACTAGGGACAGGACAGCGAGGTAGCACAAAGAATCTCCCCTTGAACTATGATTCTTGCACTAAATCCCTTCATATGTCAGATAAATTATTGAGAGGCAAACCACAACATTTTATCAATTAACCAAATTAGGCATCTCTGTTGACAAACTGCCATTTTAAAATGAGTTGAATACTTTTTGACTCTTTGAATCCCCCCCCCATTCTAGTTCTCATGGGACCAGTCCTCTGTGACCAGGACAGTGATTTGAACATTGGTTTCATAATAACCCAGAATGTTACTTATCATCACTGAGGGTGTCATGTTGTGAATATTTCTCACATGTTCCCTCTTTCAAAAAGGCATCAGATTAGATGTTAGGTTTTTTTCTAAAGAGAAAAAAGGTAGTAGTTTTAAGAGCAGAAATTTTTTGTAAAGAATGAGAACTTAAAAGTAATGGGAAGGAGCAGAGAGAAATGTGGGTGGAAAAGAGAGAAATTACAGGTGAAAGAAAGCCCACTGCAACACTTAAAAGCTTTGAACCTATTGAGTACAAATGACTCAACCTCATCACTCCTGACATGCTGTATTAGATCATTTTGCTATGGGAAGCTGTCCTGTGCAGTAGAGGATGTTTAAGAGCATCCCTGGTCCATAACCACTACAAGCATCCCCCCCTCCAGTTGTGACATTGAAAATGTCTTCAGAGATTACCATATATCTCCTAAAGAGCAAAGTTGCCCCTAGTTGAAAACCACTGAGATAGGGAATGTCACAATTCATCAACATGAAAGGCTTTGCATATGTTACTCAGGAATCCTTGGAATTTATGTGAAAGTATTAGAAGTCTTCAGAGTTAAATTCCTAATCCACCTGAGTAAACCAACTTGATTTTACATGTAGTAACCCTCATTAGAGCAAGTGTAATTTTATTTTTTAAAAAATTACATCTATTGGTTGAGACTTTCTGGAGGTCTGCTACATTGAAATAATGAAACAACTGGCATATTCTTAAAATACTTCTATTTTAATACATACATAATTTATACTGTTATCAAGAAGTAGTAAAAAGAAAGTTTACAGTTAGCATATGTTCGGAAACCTCCTAAAGGATACTGTATTATTCTACACATTATTTGGGTGAATAAATCTTTAAGGTTTGATTACATTTATGTCCCATTTGTGCTCCATAAAATGAACTAACCTGAAGGTGTTCCTGAACTAACCTCAGGTTCAGTCCTCAGCTTCATTTTGTACCAGCTGGCCAAGCACTTAGCTGGCTTTCTTCTCAGTCTCACTAGTGACAAACTTTGATGCACTCGAGAAATATACAGGATGCAAAGCTGCATCACTATTAATCTTAGAAGTTTGTAATACTAAGCAGCAAGGTCATGTCTATTAGAGAAAATGTTGTAGGCTTCTAATAGAAGCACAAGTACAGGATGAGCTGTAAGTGTGAAATCCAACTAAAAAAATGTTCTACGAAGGGATAACTAAGGATTTTCAGGCTTCAGCCTCAGTGGAATGAGGCACCCAAATAAATTAATTTTTATCTTTGACTGATGGATAGAAGGAGAAAAATTACACCAAAGGAGAAAATAATTCTGCTCACTTTGGTTCTAGTCAAACTCCATACAAAGTACTGTGTTCAGCTGAGAAACAGTCATTGACAGACTAGGACATAGACACAGAAGAGTAATCCATGATACGAAGGACTCGGAAACCTAATTAAAGAAAAACAGAGGATATCAAGCCTTAGGGAAACAATGGCCCTTGCCTCAAGGATAAATTTTAAATTGTTGTATATTGTTGTTATTATTACAAAGATTAACATTTTAAGCTACTATGTGTCAGATAGAATGCTAAACACTCTTGCCCAGGTGTGTAACTTCATTACACTCTGTTTTCAGTTATTACAATGTTTGCTTAATCACTAAATAACATGCTTATGTTCTTAGTTAAGATTCATTTATTTTAGTTATCTATTGACTTTCTGCTATGATAGTGAGGAGTTCTCAATTCTTGTTTCATTTCTTTTATAACGTAAATACTACACCAAAATCTGAAAGTACTATTGTAATGTGTGTGTGAAACACAACAGTGTTCTGGGAGAGTATGTGGCACAGCCTCTTAGGTAGTCCCCATTACCCCCATCTGCTGTTGCTCTAATTTTCATAAAATCTCCCCTTGAGCTAGATGGGCCCTGTAACTTGCAACTGACCAACAGAATAAAGGTGATAGGATGTCACTCCCATGACCACATTGTATTATATAGACCCTCATTGTTGGTTTATTCCTTAAACAAGACCTTCAGGTCAGAGATCTGTGGTATATTCAGCCCAAGGGATTAAGGAATTCTAAGCTGTAACTTGGTGACAAGGCTTTAAGTCAGCCCCTCTTCAGACCATGTTCTTGACACACTGAAATGACTAATTACCTGTTCAGTGTTTCTTCATGTGTGCTTGTAGAACCTTCACAGATCACCATCACTGTCTCAAGATCTCTGTACCTCTAGTATCTGCCTCATCACAACTTCATCTCCTCCTTCCACCCCCCCATTCCCACCATACTGTTATCCCAAGGAGGAGTTTTGTTTTGCTTTATTGTATGAGTTTAGATGTGATGATCCCTAGTAGAACCTTCCCACATCAGGTGCAATTAGGAATTCAGTGTGAGAGAGAAAGATCAGAATGGAAAGCCAGGCACGGGAGTCATACCAATAAGAGGCAGTGATTGAAACTGTGAGACCATTAAAAGAAAGTGTTATAAGATGGCTGAAACAGAGCTCTCCAGAATATCTTCATAAAGGAATTAGAAAATAGTAAAGAGAACTAGCTATTGCAAAATCACAGTATAGAGAAGTGGAAGAAGTATTAAGGAGTGAAGAGTATAAAGAGCTGGAGAGTGAAGGGGAGGGGAATGGATTTGGGAGAAGAAAATATATTTCTTTAGGAGATTAATTATTTTAACTATAATGATGGTTAAAAATTATTTAACTACTGTATTTGACACTGAGGAGGTGAATGTTGACTTCTAACAAGATTTGAAGAGTTCTTGGAATAGGGAATGGTGGCTAATTAATTAATAGTGAATGGGAGGGGAGAGTCTATAACCTGAGAGAGGTACCAACATCAAGAAAAGTGATAATAAATGAACTCAGGAATCCAGAGGTGTTTTTTTTAATTTTCTGTTGTGTTATTTACTCCCACCCCTATAAAATGGGTGTAGAAGCCCCATTGTAAAAATGAAAGCACAAACTCTCTAAAAGTTGGCTTGTCCAAGGTCATACTTAAACCTGGTCCTTGGGAGAGACAGGCCAAGGACACAAGGCCATTTGGATTTAGAGCCTGTGATACATCTGTCTCTCCACATCATCCTCCTGAAAGATGAACTCAAACACTAATCCCATGGGGAAAGCAGAAATGTTAGAAATTACTCTAATCTAACGACAAAAATATACAATCACAGAAGTAAGAAAAATATAATGTGTCCTTTCATTGAGGATAAGGGAACTAATATTGAGTGTCAACTAGGGTGAAAGGTCCAATGCCAAGATTAATAATCACAACAGGTCACAGTTTTTTTTTTGTTTTTTGTTTTTTTTTGCGGTACCGGGGATTGAACGCAGGGGCGTTCTACCTCCGCGCTACGCCTCCGGCCCTACTTTTTATACTTTATTTTGAAACCGGGTCTCATGAAGTTGCGGAGGGCCTCACTAAGGAGAGAGAGAGAGAGAGAGAGAGAGAGAGAGAGAGAGAGAGAAGGAGAGAACTGAGGCTGGCTGCGAACCCGGATCCTCTGGTCTCCACCTCCCAAAGTACTGGGATTACAAGCGTGCGCCACCACGCCCGGCCAGGTCACAGTTATTAACACACCACTTGCTACAGGCCAGGTACCGTTCTAAGCTCTTGGCACACATTTACCCATTAAATCCTCATCATTAACCCTTTGTCATAGGAACTCATAATCCCTCCCTTAAAGAAGAGGAATCTAAAGTTCACAGAGGTTAGACCAACTTTGCCAGGATTAAGCTGTCAGCAATGACAGAAGTAGGGTTTCAATCCAAGCATTCTGTCTCCTGGACCTACATTCAACCCTTTTGCTACATAACCCAGTAAGAGATGAGAATCAGATCAAGATTTAAATCTAGATTTATATGGCTCCAAAGGTCATGTTCTCTCTATGTCAAAAGAATTGCATACCAGATAGAGGGAGAATCAGGACCCTTTCTAGAACCCCTTAGTTTCAACAACAACTCCAAAAAATAAAACAAAACAAAACAAAACAGGTGCGGCTGGCCATTTCTTAGGATGTCATCAGCAAAATTAGGAAACCTGTCGCCTAGTCCAAAGAAAGCCTAGTACCTAATTTAAGACCTTCTCAGCAGGAGCACAGGTTTAAGCTTTTGTCCTATGCCTGAGTTGTCAACTAGAGTTTCCAAAAAAGTATAACTCAGCATCCTTCGCAGTGAGGAAAGGAGTCAACATTGGATTAAAATTTAACCGGAGAATAGAGATGCTGAGTGCTTGAACTGATAAGTCCTGGGTGGCCAGAGTGCATTAAATATGTGGTAAAGTCAATTTTCAAGTCAGTGGCAGATGTAGAAGCAGCCTGGAGCTAGAAATAGAGTGACAGCCTGTGTGGGGGTGAATAACAGCACAGGTAGAAGCAGTAGCAACTCCAAACCAAAACAACAGAAGCCAGTTAGTAGCTGAATACCCATCACCTATGTCTCTAAGGCAGTGATTGCTGCCTCAGTTCTAAGTACATTCATACTTTGAGTGCCCCAGGGAGCAGCCACTATCCAGACACAACTCATCTGGATGCATCCAGTGTCCTCACAGGTGAGCAGCTGACTAGGTGATATGAATGAAGATATTGAATTCAAATCAGGGCAGCCTGCAGTCCCAACAGAAGCAAAGAGGAAAAATCTACGACTTCCAGTGTGGATAAATGAAACACATTGCCCAAAGATCCCATTCTCGCATTTTAAATCTACGAAAGACTTAAATATCTCTTATTTAGTTATATGATTTCTTTAATCAAATAAACTTTTTAGAAAATAAGGTAGCTCTGAGAAATCTAGCTTCCCAAGGCCAACCAAACAGGATATCATCATTTGTCAACAACAGCTACTAAAATGACTGTGCCTCTCATTGGTCACTGTTCCAAATTACAAGACTTTGAAGGAGTATTTAAATCATAACAACTGAAATGAATAGACACTTCACGAAAGAAGAGATACAAATGGCCAATAGATACATG